>JAOBAZ010191095.1:0-18024 GCA_026546875.1 Pteroeides caledonicum | reverse complement strand
ACTCGTTTAGCTTACCTCGCTTCATCTTTTGGAAACCTGAAAAAAGCGGTTTCGCTGTTTCTTCTCTGATTTCTTGAACAGTTAAGAGCAGAACACCAAACTGTTCCAGCTTTCTTACGTTTTTTATGCTCTGACACATCATTCATTTTATATGTTTACATACAGTATCATTCATTGCAACTATATATGTTTACATTTGGGACCGGCACATAAGATCACGGCATTCTGTGTCAAAAGGACAAAAGTGCCGGGGGAACTTGCCAGGATGGCGTAAGCAATTCTGACGTGCGCAGTACAAAAAAGGGGACAACTTTTTCGGCGAGTTGGACTTCTGGTTGATTATCTATTCTGTGCTGGCGTTCTAATTTGTTGGCAGCGTAAATACGCAAGGCTTGCCACGTCATTTTCACGTCCTTTTTGACGTTCACGTCCTCTTACTAAATCTGTCTACTATCTTGTTTTGTTCTCATGATATTCACCTTTATAAAACATGAAAATTTATTTAGTTTGAATGTTTTAAAAAGATGCCAAGAGAAGAATATTCAAAAATATTAACCCTTAGACGCCTAATTTTTATTTTCTTCTGTTCATTGTTATCTCTTTGTCCTTGCTTTTGTTTTTGCTTTTGTCGTATTGTTTATGCATTGTACTGAATGGGGTCGTGGCCTGTTTGCGACCCCTACCGGCGGAAAAGGGTGAAATAAGATTCATAAAACGATGAATATCTTTTTTGGTGAATTCATTTGCAACAAACATACAGCGTTTCTATACATATATCGTTTCTATGGAAACAGTACAAACAAACAACTACGTCACTGACCATAAACTAATCAGCCAATGGCATGAAGTTGCGATAAACATTTCTTATCGTACTCAGTTATGATAGCGATGTTTAAACGTGAAAGTTGCGCTGAAAACAAGATCAGACAATATTCCTATGCTTTACGAAAGCCACGATAAGGAGCCTCTTCGTGTACGAAAGGGAAGGTGATTCGTAAGAATGTTCTCTTTTTATTCCTTATACAAAACACTTGGCACAGTTATGAAGAAGTTAATTACATTACGTAGGCGATTTCAGTTCCCATTTTCGAAACATATGTTAACATCCCCTACTTGGATGAAAGAGAACTAATATACCTGTGACAAAATACCTGAAATGTAGCGAAATCAAATTTGTCTGGCCAAAGAGTGAATACTGTGTGTTTTATTGGCATATTCCTCTTAATTTTATCAGGTGGTTAAAACAACAGTTCTGTCAGTATTTGTAAAATTGTTATTAGTTATTACAGTTGGTAAAAAGCAGAATTTTCGGAATGTTGTCGTCTTATGATTCATTTTGCTCAATTCTTTCGCGTGAAATTACAAGAACGGGGTTACTGGGGACCGCAGAGGGGAGCTTGTTCATGTGTACTTCATCGTAGTGTGATTTATTTTTGGGCCTCGGTTTGTGTTATCTAAACTAAACCTCGGGCTTAATGATTTTTCATATTCTACTCGGCCTAATTCAATACTGATTGTTTATAACTTGGCTGAAATCAGCTTTTGTGTAAAATCAGTTACGCCATTATGACATGCCTTTTGCAGGTTCGTTCCCTTTCACAGGACACCTGTAAGTTCTTTATTAGGACATTAGCGAAACGCACAACCGTAAATTATACTCAGGCCACGCATACACAAAACAACGACAAACGTAGATAAACCAGAATATATTATCAAATCCGTACAATAAAATTGTCGTGTTGTGGTTTCTAAAGATATATAAAACCATACAAAAGACCGTAAGTACACGGGTAAAGATACGATGATCGTTCATAATAAGTTTACCTGACTATTTGTCTTCCATGTCTTAACAAAAGATCAACAAATAACACTGATATAGTAAAGTACCACTTTCCGAGTAAAACAAAAAACACGTGTTCGGCCCCAAGCGGGCTCTAATTTACCCGCTTTGCGCGGGCGGGTACGACTAGATCCTACACCGGCCCCTATCACGTCACGTGATACCAAAGGGATCTAGGAACAACAAACATCAACGCAATGTCGCTATGATTAAGAATACATAATACTTAGAGAACACCGTTTTTAATCCGCTTGCTCCAACATACATAACTTCCGTACATCTCTCTTGAACCTCCCATTTCCCGTCCTTACGACGACGTGCCGAACGATCCCCTTCTCATCTGGATAGACCTCTTCTACAATCACCATGGGCCACGTAACGTCGTTGTAACGTCGGGAGATATCCGCTTATCCAGCGCTTCCAGAAGGAGTTCGCTAATACCTGCGCTTGTCTCCATTGTCGAGTGAAACGACCTGCTCCAACGAACACTCCTGGCGGAAGGCACGAGTTTGTTCTCAGGAGCAACAGCTTAGTCGGTGTCAGTGGGTCAAGGTCGTCTACTTGACCTTCTCCTTGCACAAGGGGACGATTGTTAAGAATTCTCTCTACCTCTACCAGAAAGGTCAACAGTGTTTCATCATCGACCGTTTGCTCTGTCATCAAGGCATCCAGGATCCTCCGAATGGAACGGATCACTCTCTCCCACACGCCACCTGCGTGACTGGCATAGGGTGGATTGAAACGCCAGGTGATTTTATGTTGGGTAAAGACGCATCCATATCTTTTCACCATACCGCGGCCTCCTTTTACCATGAGTGGTCCAAAGTAATCTACTCCTGTTGATTCAAACGGATGATTGGGCACTGTCACTCGAACCGTTGGGAGCTGTGCCATCACTTGTTGGCACGGCGGTGCAAACATCCTGCGACACCTGATGCATTTATTCACTACCCACCGGATTCTTGACCTCCCCTGTAAGATCCAATACTCCCGCTGGACTGCTGTAAAAACGGTTCGAACACCCAAGTGACCGAGGGTACATGAAAATGGTGAATAAGCAAGTCAACGATATGATGTTTGCTTGGGAGAACGGCTGGATGTTTGGCGTCAAAACTGATAGCTGCTCTTTCCAACCTGCCGCCGACTCGTATTACTCCGTCATCGTCCATCAAAGGCGATAAGTCTGATAATTTGCTCGACTTCTTTACTGTAGTTCGGGCTCCTTGGGTTTTCTTCGGCGTCAGACATGCCACTTCTTTCGGAAAAGCCGTATGTTGCACGTAACGAACGAGACGGGGTCTTCGCCGCTTGTAACTAATCCACGGACAAAGGTCGATTCGTGTTATCGAGAATCTTCTAGTGCCAAGCTTGCACAAAATGGATAAATTGGATGAGCCACGCTGCGCCTTTCAATAAGCGATACCACGTCAAATATCTTCGGATGAAGGATTGTAAAGGATCTTCTTCATGACCTTGCGTACCATAAATTTCGACGTCGCGCTTCCACTCCAAGGCTTCGTCAGCTAAAACACTCACCCCTTCGGGACTGGACGGCCAACTGGATTCCTCTTCGAGTAGAAACGCCGGACCGTTTATCCAACGATTTATCTCCAGCTCGTCATTGGGTCGCAGACCTTTGGATGCAAAGTCCGCTGGGTTGGTCTTGGTGTTGACATACCTCCACTGCGATGGTTTCGAGTGATCATGGATAATAGCTATGCGATTAGCTACGACCATTTTGAAGCGACTAGCTCCATTGTTTATGTACTGGAGTACACATGTCGAATCCGTCCAGAACCACACCGAATCGATCTTCATACCAAGCTCTTCCTGAATCTGGTGATCTTGCTTCACCGCCACCGTCGCAGCTGTTTGCTCCAACCTAGGAATAGTGGCAGGTTTAATCGCGGTCACTCTAAATTTTCCCATTACCAAACTGCAGTGAATTCGACCATCCACATTCACGATACGAAGGTACGAACAGCTTCGTAGCCATCTGTCGAGGCGTCGGCAAAATGGTGCAACTGCACGTTCTTCAATTGGTCTGGAGCAGTAGGCTTTAGGCATCTTGGAACGCTGATTTTTGCCAGCTCTGGCAGATCTTTTAACCAACACTCCCACGCTTGCAGTACATCACCTGGAACTCCTCATCCCATCCCACTTTATTCGTGCACAACCGTTGTAGGATGCGTTTGGCGGGTGGGATGAACGGAGACGCAAAACCAAGAGGGTCGTACAGAGAACTTATATGTGAAAGAATTCTACGACGAGTGGAAGTACACTGCTTACTAATTATACGAAACTCGTACGTATCGTTCTGCACGTTCCACTGTGTGCCAATCTCTTTCCGTGGGTAAATCAGCGAGGTCCAAGCTGCAGATGGATGGTGCGCGTTCACTTTCAGGAATGGAGGCGAGAACTTCCTTGCTGTTACTCACAAACTTCGTGAGACGAAAGGAACGTTTCGAGAGCACTTCGCGTATTTCCTTTATCAGGCGAATGGCGCTGTGAGCATCTATCACTGACTTTAAACAGTCATCGACGTAAAAGTTCTTACGTATAATTTTAACCGTCTCCGGATCAAGCTCTTTCTCGAACTCCTCAGCGAGAAGTCCTCCAAATAAGTGGACTTGCATTTCGTATTCTTCCACGGGTTTGTCGTAGTCGTCGTCCTCGAACCAAAGGAACCTCAGAAGGCTGCGGCATCCCGGCGAGACTCTCACTTGGCAGAGCATTGCCTCAATGTCGCTCAAAAACGCGACTGGGATTTCGCTAAACCTGAGCTGAACGCCTACCAGACTGTTCGCCATGTTCGGCCCCTGAAACAGCCGCTGGTTAAGGGATACTCCATCATACTTAGCGGCGCAATCGAACACTATCCTCGGCTTGTCTGCTTTCTGGGGGCGTATGACCGGATGATGCGGCAAATACCATGTATCACCTGATCTCGACGTTGCACCAGTTGGTTCCGTTGTTTCAATCTTACGTGCATAACCCTTCTCGACGTAATCCTTGATTCCCTTCTTATACTTGGGCCCAAGATCCGCGTCCCTCCTTAACCTCGCCTTCAGAGAATTCAGCCCTCTCTCTGCCTGGCCTCTGTTATTGGGAAAACTTCGGTCCTCACGCAACGGCAGATCCAGCTGGTAGTGATCCTCTACCACTTTCAGAGATTCCGTCATGATGGTCAAAGCCTTCTTATCTTCTATCGACATCGCTTTTACTCGACAACACTTTGTCTCGCTGAAATCCCTTTCCAACATCTTGGCAACGTTTTCCCTCAGGACTTCGTCTTGGCTTTGTACAGAGAATGAATTAACTTCGTTGTCTGACGTGCTCCCCATGGGACCTGCTACTGACCAACCATGAAATGTTCTTATAGCGTATGGCTCGTTCTTGTGACCACGGCGCTCCTCTAACTTCCAATGTGCTTCTGGGTCGTCTGTCCCAATGAGAATGGTCACCTCCTTGTTTTCTAACTCAGGAATCGAGATTCCATCCAGGTGTCGCCACTTAGCGATACCTTCCTTGCCAGGAATGCAACTTCTTGCCACCGCCAAGCTCTTGACCAATAAGGCATTTGGAACTTCGAGACAACTCTTCTGACCCAAACCGTGGACGTACAGCAAGTGAGATCTACCTGATTCTTGTGACACCTTGTTCATAGTAGTCAGCGTGAAGTCGATTCGCTCGCCCCTCGAGTCCAATTCATCCATGAAACTTCGTCCCTTATGGCGTAAGTGATCTTCTTTCGGCTGTTGTCCTTTCCAAATACCTTAACTGGAACCACCCTCAAACAGACGTTATTCTTGATGATTCCGGAGGCGCCGCAGTGACTCGAAGTTGCCTCGGTTGCGGGGACAGCAGACTCTCCAGCAGCAGAATTTTACAATTTCACTTCTTCATTTCGTGCTTTTGACGGGTTTTTCTCGGATTCGTTGGATCGTGCCGGATAGAGCAACGGGTGATGACGCCTTCCGCATCCTGGGACCACACATACACGACCCCTTTTGCAATTGTTGGCGAAATGACCCTTACTTTAGCAAAGGTGGCACAAAACTTTCTTGTTCACAAACGCTTTCCTTTCCGCATACGTTTTTTCCTGGAACTTGAAACACCTCTCTACTACGTGACCATCTTTATCGCAGAACGTGCATTTTGGTTTCACCGTGTGGGCCTGGGATCGCCAGTTGTTTTCGGAACGGTCCTCTTCTTCTTCTGAATCTCGTGACAAGTTCGCGAACACTTGCTTGTTGCCAAATCGGGGCATCTTGACATTTTCTCTTTCGACATTAGGTCTCGCACAGATTAATCGGCCGTACTCAGTGCTCGCAAGTTTCGCTCTCTTGACAATGAACTTGGTCAACTGTGCAAATCCGGGCTCCATTCCCTTGTCCCTCGAGTTCTGCGCTTCCTTGGCCCAGTCGGAACGTAGGTATCGTGGAAGTCGCAAAACGACGGTGCTCATGTTGCTCCTGGAGTTTATGTCCGCTTGAAATCCGAGGCTGTTCAAATTCATTTCACAATTCTCCATATCACGCGCTAGTTGCATCAATTTTTCGTTTTCGTTCTCTTTAATCACACCACCAGTAATAACCTTGTCGATATGAGACGCCGCGATGATGTGCGTCTGGCCAAACATCTCGTGCAAAATTGACTTCGCCCTTTGGAACCCTTCTTCCGGGGGCAACATTATTGTTATGGCATCTTATGGCATCCTTCGCCTTTCCACTACACAGTTGTATCAGGAAGCTGCGTCTAGCATTGGCACTCGGTTCGATGTCCTCCACATTGGTTTTGAAATTTTCCATGAAGCTTGGGTAAGTTAGCGGCTTACCATCGAAAGTCAAGTATTCTCTTCTGGGCATCTCAAAACCTTTACTTAAGGTGGTACCAATCGCGTTGGCCATCATGTTCAGAGCCTGTTGTTGGTTCTCGAACATCTGTCGAACAAAAAGGGTCGGATCTTGATATGATGCGTAATTGGGTTCTCCAAACGGTGGACCGGTTGGTTGAAGCTGCCGCGGAATGAATAATAGCGGCTCGCGTCCTTCTAGGTTGAACGGTTGCCTCGCGGTCTCCGCGGATACAACGGGAAATCTTTGCTGGCCGTTGAGTACGGTAGGGTTGCGAACAGCTCCAGCATCCTGACGTTGATTATTGTTGACTTTAGGCCTGACGGCTTCCTGGGTGGGTCCTGAATGACTAGAATTCTGTGGACCTTCCTTAGGTCGACTTGGTTGGGGTCGAAATCCCCGTGGGGCGAATATGGGTGGCTGACGCCCATACGGGTCAAACGGTAACCTTGCAAAAACATGTGTTCGGCCCCTAGCGGGCTCTAATTTACTTCGCGCGGGCGAGTACAACTAAATCCTATTAAGCTCACGCCTATCTCTTTAACGGTATTTTTTCAAAAATATACCACACCATGATAAACGCCAGATACGTACTTTAAGATGGCCAAATATATTCAAAAATCACTTAATGTCAAATACTATTTAGGTTTTGATAACGAAATAGCGCGGATAATAACAGTTTTGTGGACTGGAGAAGAATTACAAGCTTGTACGGCTCGCAACATCCCGCATGTAACAATATGTTGAAACGTTTCTAAATGAGGACCTAACACTAAGTAAAGAATGGTTCTTTCCCTCTATTTCATTATACTGGGATGTAATATGGAGACATAACATAGTTGCCAAGTGCCACGCATTGCGCGTGGGACCCACGAATATGAATCTCATCTTACGCCTGCTCCATGCCTACTAAAAATCCCACACTCATTTGCTCTATTCCCACGCATTCTTACACATTTTCAAAATGATCATTTCAAAATAATAATCGAAACACGATAAACGTCTCAAAATTCAGACAATAACGTCGACAATAACATGATTCACAGGAAACCGCTGACAAACCGCGGATTCAAGCCTTGTTAAAATGTAATGATACACCAAGTATCGTCTGTATAAATGCCATTAAACCGCTTAATTCCACGAGAAATTAGGCATGTGTGCCAGTGTGTGCTGGTACTTTGATCTTTTTTCTGAGAGGATAGGTCATAATTGCTCTAATCAATACAGGGACCGCGCTAGAACGATAATTGGGGGGGGGAGGGAGCTATATTCATATGTTCGTGTTCACATACCGTAAAAACAAAAGAAAGTTCTTCGCTTTCAAACAGAACCTTTCACGGATTGATACAGAGACGCGGCGTATGTTTTTTATCCTTTATGTATGCGTAATGACATCGCTGTATCAACAGCACAAAAAATGCTGATCTTGCACACTTTACAATATTAGGAAGTTTATCTCTTCAATCAATCAGCCACCTTTCCTGGAAATGTCATATGATTAGGCGGTGGTTTCGGTTAACCAAGTATCGATCAATCTCTTTGCAACAAAGACTGATGTGACAGTAAGTTTGCAGTATAACCTAATTGAACTTAAATGCTTTAGTCATCGGCTGTCGCTCTAGTGTAGTACAAGAATTAATTAGTTAAAACTCCTGAGAATTAATTTTCTGAGAAGTGGCAGCACTGTTTTAGGTGTCCTTGGGATAATCTTGGATAATACTGGATAGGTGTGAATGAAATGCTGGAACGAGTGCGTGGTTGGAGAAGATCGAGATTCGAGATAGCAGCCATTGCAACTGACTTGGCGTGCAGTTAGTTTCGTTGCTTTTGGAATACTAAAATTGTGGAATACCCATTGAAGTAATATAAAGTACTTTGGCAATAATGCTTATTTTCTATATTACTTAATTTCCTTAGACGAAGAATTTACGTCAAAGACTTGTTGCAATCGTGTGGAGAAATGTCAGCACATTGTTGAAGCGATGTTCTGATGTTGAACGTGAAACGAATTTCAGCAGTACTTGTTCTGTTCAAGTAAAACAGTCACATTTTTTCACTATGTTTGGATCTACTCCTTTTGGTTCGAACACATTTGGATCTAATACTAGTAAGTACTAAGTATAATTTGTAGAATGTTGTCTCTACATATTGGATACACTCATACAGTTGACTATAATTATAACGTCGCCACTACACTACGCATCGTCTTACTAAAATTGATACATGTATATACTAAAAAGCCTGAGCATTTGTAATACAAAGGTTATCATCATGGTCGTTTAATTAATAATTTGTTTTGTTGATGCGATTAAAACGTGCTAAGAACCATTGGTTACGTAGATTGGTTACAAATAACTGCACAACTAAAGTAAACGATAGTAATAGTTAGCAAACAGCGCATGCACTGTTCCAGGTGGTGAGAGTAGTTGCACCTATGCCTATGCCCATTACCAAGCTGTGAAGAGTAGATAGTAGTTGTCTAAACCATGTTGAGTCTGCAAATAGAATTCAGGCAGTGTTTGTATCTTTTTAATACTTCTTGTATGACGTTTGCACTTACAGTACTACAGATCTATATTATTATTACAGGTACAGTAGTATTGTCCTTGCAAGAGTATATGTTGATTTTCTAGCATGCTTTGTGTATTAAAACATGCTAGAAAATCAGCATGTCGCTCATTGTATCTTGTTACACCATGCAACATACTTCTACCTAAAGTGAAACCCCTTCATTCACTGATCAGACAGGGTTAAATTTTTGTGTGTTTAAAAGAAAACATGTTTGTCTAAATTATTATTGTTTGATACTGAGTAATTCAAAGTCAACAGTTAAATGAACTGCTGCTAACCATTTATATTGTTACTGACATTTCGCATACCAGTAAAAGATCTTCTATTATAAGAGCAAATAAACCATGATACATGTCCCCCCAGGCCTTGAAATACTCTGGTAAACCTTGAGCAAGAAATGAGTCATTATCATTTTGTGAAGTGCAATTCCTTGAAGGTGCCATAAAAATTTTTCTAGTGAGGCTTTACGCATATTGATATTACGGTATGGGAAAGATTTTGTCTAACCTTAAGCTTATTGCTTTTGACAGCACTCAAATTGATAAAAAATTTATAGTTTTGTGAGGATGGTATGTTAATGTACTATATAGGTCAGTGGTATTTACTGTGAAATATTTCAGAACTGATGTAATTTAAATATCTAGCTACAGTATTTTCAAGTGCATGTGGATTTCCAAAAAAGACTCTCCAGATGATCTGAAAAGGACTTGCACTAGTTGTCAAATAGAAATCCATTTCTCATTTATAATGGCTAAATTTCTTTTTGAAATTTGTTCCAAAACTTGTGGCAGTCTTATAATTTTGTTTATTAAACATACATGTATTACCAAGTTTCAACAAATTTCATCAAGGAAAAGCAAAGATATTACATACATGTATTATATGGGTTATTAAAAACAGCATAATGGATTTAGATTCTCTTGCTAGTTCCAGGCCTTTTGCTCATAGTCCTGAAGATCAGCTGGCTCTGGTATGTTCAGAAAAAGTCAACTAGATGTGGTGAACACTCACTGTGAATTTGTTGATACTATTGAAAAAGCAAGCAAAGTTCAGCTTTGCAAGCATTTTGGCATCCTTCGCAGGGGCCCCAGCCACCCACCGTTTTTTGACTTACTTTTGACATGTACCGGTACATGCAATGTCAATGATCGGTTTTGTTTTCATATTAACTGCAACCTTCTTTAGCTTTAGATTCCACAACTGGCATTGTACTTTTATAATTTTAACTATATCTCCATTCTTTATTTGCAAGACTATGCAGAGTAGTTTTCCCTTATAATTTTAGCCTGAAATACAAATGCTGTTAAGCAGACAAGAACAAACGTTTGGCAGACTTTTAGTAAAATGGGTAATTCTGCTAAAAATCTGCTCATCTTTCCGGTTCGTAATGCAGGTCACAAATCCAAGCAAATATTGTAAAAACAATACAGTATGATTCTCATCTTCAATATACAAGTAAATTGAACTGTATTTATCAAAAGAAGAGAGCTTCTATTTCTACAGTATGTGCTTTTTAGTTGAATAAAGTTTGAATTGACAACAACAACAACAGCATAATTTGCATTGTAATCTCAAACCCTTTAGTCTTTGGACTTGTATTTAAACATTAAATCAGTTCTGTTTAACATATACTTTAATGGTCGATACTGAAGTCAATACTTCATTTACAAACAAGCATGCTGTTACTTTTACAGTATATTCAACCTATGCACAGTCTGTGGCACTGGCCACAAGCAGCCATTTTACCCTGGCCAATACATGTATATACCAGACTATTTTACTTGCCCTGGAAAAAATCTGCTGTAGCCATGAGAAATGTTGGGTCAAAAGTGTAGGATTAAAAAGTAAAGTTGCATGTCCAAATTTTCTTATTATGATAACTGTTCAAATGATATTTAGCTGGCATTGAGCATGTACAGGGTAGTTTGTACTGTGTGCTGTGTTAGAGACATTATAACTACACTGGTCACAGGGTAGAGAAAGAATCTGAAGCTTCTTCTTTCTGCAGATTGCATTTACAGGTCTCACAGCCAAAAAACTGTATATGCTGGCCAATAAGCATGCCAAACAGGTTGGTTGTAGCCAGCAAATGCATATTTTTTGTACAATTAGAACACTTTTTACCACAAAGTACAGGTGTACCTGTAGTCCATTTGTATCTAGATGAAGGACTCTTTTGTATAGAAATGTTGATGTCAACAGCTGACACACATGCCTTTATCTTGCATTGTAAATCTTTAATCTACATTTATGCAGTAAAATAAGAGATTACTACATGTAACTCAATTTTTTTAAAATAATTTATTGAATCCTTTGTTCTTAGGTGCATTTGGTAGCACTAGTGGAACTACCTTTGGTAGCACAGGTAAAGTAACTTTGCAACAATCATCTTGTGCATTTTTTCTTAGAGTAAATTGCTGTTGAACAAATAACTACTGTTTACTAGCCTAATCACTGTTTTAAACCTTTTATTACCATACTTTCTGAGCTAAAAGTCACACTGCTTCATAAAATGGGCTCAAAATGTAACTAAAAAGTACAGCACAAGACGAAGTCGAGTGCTGTGACTTGACTACGAGATCATCCGTGATCTACATGTATTACAGTACACACGCACAAGAAAATTCAATCTATTTGTTTTATACATCAAAATAATACGTAAAAAGCCAGCAAAATCATGATACTTTAATAACAAACAGCTCATATCCAATCAAATTGCTTGTTTTAATACAGGGTGTAGGATTGTTGGATAATTTGTCTTCACTTTCAGACATGATTTGAATTAACAGTATTGCAACATACGAAAAATGTGTGTCGACTGTCAAACATTGAGTTTTATATTTAAGTTTTATCCAATAATGTTGGCAAATGTGCCTCACATCACTTTTAATAAAATATTACAACATTTCACGATGTCAGTACTAGTGACCTACAGTGTAGCAAGAAATTGCTGGTACTAATTATTACAAAAACATCAACATATTAAGCATTAACATTAAATATTTACAACTAGCCAATCACCAACCTGGAAATTATAATAAATGATTCCAATGTATTATTTACCAAAAATTGTTGTGACAAAAATTTAATATATTGAATTTCAAAAAATTGCATTTTTATGCTTTTCTGATTACCGAAGATATAAGTAATAATTAATAAGTAATAGAAATCATGTAATTAATGCCAAAATCATATTTATGGCCACTGACATAAACATACAGTCTCTGGGCCATGATGTCATTTACTTGACCGGAAATGATTATTTTTAATATATTTTTAATATATTTTTAATATATTTTTAATCTTCAAAGTGCAAATTCTAATGGAAATATTGTGCACATTTTTATGTTGTAAATGGGGATACTAGGGTTGATGTGGTATTATTAATGAGTAGTTAGGGGATATTGGTAAACCACAAGGTGTGCACTTTGACTAAAAATACTGCTTGGGATATTTCGCACTTTGACCAGCAGGCATTGCATACCTGAGATCTTGTTTGAACTCTGCAGTCTGGCAATACATGTTTACAATAAACATTTCACTATGGTGTTCAAATAGCCCACAGCATTGGGTACTAGTAAATAATTTTTTTTTGTAATATTGTTATTACTGTTTTATAAGTCACACCATAATGTTTAGAGTAGAAAAATTTTTGCTAAAAATGTGACTTGTGCGGCATGGAATAAGGTAAGAAGTCTAGATAACAGCAAATGGAAATTGTTTAACTACAATTTTTTAACTGTTTTTTAAGTCTTGAAGTTTCCAGTTGTCTATTCAGTGTATTTTATACACAGTAGTCCTTTTAGTGGCCTCTACTAGTAATTAAAGCAGTCATTTTCATCAACAATAGGGTTTGGTACTGGCACTGGAACAAGTCTCTTTGGTGCAAAAACTACAGCCACGACATTTGGTGGCTTTGGAACACCTACACAAACTGGAACAGGGCTGTTTGGGAATACTGGATCAACTGGAATTTTTGGCGGAACCTCAAATGCTTTTGGCACAGCGGCCAACACTCAAAGTACAAGTACTGTACTATACTGTAATAGTATTTTTATATTGTATATCCAGGCCATTTTTTGCAAATCTTTTTTTCCATACATTTTGACAAGTTTTAAGTCATCAACAGGACAAACATGTGCGAAAACTGTATAAGGTTCATTCTAACTTATCCCAGAAAATCTACTGTTTGGTATTCTGTTAAATTTAACTGCTTCCTGGCAAGATGTAGTGTGTAAAGTACCGGTACTAAAATTTGAGCTTAACTACATGTAGATACAAGTTGAATAAAATTTTTATTTATTTAGTCCCGAGTATTTAATAATTATTGTCACTTTATTTACAGCCGGATTTGGTGGGTTTGGAACAAGCACGACTGGCACTGGTCTCTTTGGTGCAACAACTACAACTACTAATAGTTTATTTTCCGGCACACCGAGTACATTTGGTTCTGCGGCTAAACCAGTGTTTGGATCAACTACCAACACGTCAGGTACAGTGCACATTATGATGTACCCAATAATGTGTTTAACAGAGTATATTACTGATAGATACTGTACTGTAGTTTCTCTCAAGTACAGTAGTCTGAACACACTCAATACTGAATTTGGTAGTATGTAGTTTCTCTCAAGTACTCTGAACACTCAATACTGTATTTGGTAGGATATATTACTAGTACTTAATATTCTTAAAAGAACAGCTAGCCAACACAAGCAAAACAAAACAGAATTCCAGACATACCGATATAGTTTTTTGAGGCTAGCAATGAAAAGTTACCTGAAGACAGTGCTGCAGCAAGTTTTCCTGCAAACAATAAAATTTCCTTCTAAAACTAACTTAATAAAATCCCTTCCTTAACAGTTAACCCTTTCACCTCTGAGCACGTCGTTTGTCGATCTTTGTTATTTTGCTCTGCCTAACGCCTGACGATTCGGATTTTACTCGTCAATGGGGAACTCCGTGAGTTTAGAAGTCCAAGGGTTAAAGTGCATAGATGAACCGACAATTTATAACCGTCTCATTCAAAAGGTCATTTAAAATTGTATTGTAACTTCTTTTACAGATTTTTTTTCATTCTTGAAATAATTAAGTTTCTTTTTTGTGCTGTGAAACCATGTGACGTCACATATTGCATGATGAGATCTATAAAATAAGTTCGTTTTTAGCGAACACAACCACTTCTAATGATTTTAGTTTAATGTATTGCGTATACAATACGGGACGCATTCAGACTGAACAGACTAAACAAGTCTGGTCCTCAAAATTTACCATTGAGCAAAGCTTTAGTTTAAAAGATTACTTAAGTAGTTTTGGTTGTGAATTATATTATTAATTATTGTAATTATTATTAGCATCACAATTACATGTATGTATAAATTGGTAAAAGAGACAGTCTTAGCCATAGGGATCATAAATAAAGCTAGAGGGGGCATTGGGGGTAATTTGTGTTACAATCATGGTAACCGTGAGGAGGCCGCCATTTGGGGGACCAGGTTTTTCAAGTTGTATGGTAAAGACAAGTACCTTGATGACGATATACGTTCAGTCGAGACTACCAAGTTTATAATATAGCAGTAATTCATGACTTGACAGTTCTCGAATCTCGGAGCTACAGTAACTATCCTGGCTAAATTATAAAAATATATTCATGTTGATACAAAAATGTTTATTTATTATTTCGCTCTCTTTAACATCGAAATGAAAACTCATAACCTGAGTAAAGAGTCCTTACTAGAAACAACACTGAACTGTAATAAATATTATCCGAAAACCACACTACTGTCTACTGGTGAGTTCTGAATAAAATCGTTTAAAACATTGATATTATTTTGTAAAGTTCTGATATTAACATTTACATAATGCAGATATAGCTTTTGTGTTTTTTATGCTGAAAAAAAGAAACGTTTTTGGCATATTCGTTCTGCTCTTTTTTGATACCGTATATTCGTTTAACTGATTTGTACTTCCTACGACTTTTGTTAAACATACTTGGCGGTGAATTTTTATTGCATTGCCGAATTGTTTTTTGTCTTTGCCCGCTCGGCTCTTGATTTTGATGTATAAATCTATCGCTCCTACTGCTTTAACACGGAGAACTAAACTCCAACTATAACTTCCACGTCTTCGTTGTTTTAATAAGACAACGGATTGCAGAAAGAAAACTGTTCTCTTTGTTAAAATAGCGTTTCAATTCGAAATATATTTCGCCAACGCAGCTTCGTGGACAATGCATCATTTGGGACCTACAAATTTACCCCCCCCCCCAATGGCGGCTTCCATGCGGTTACCTCAAATCACCCCCAATGCCCCCTCTAGCTTTATTTATGATCTCTATGGTCTTAGCATACTCATTTCTTAAAGAGATAGTCTTAGCATACTCATTTCTTAACCCATTCCCGGCAGGTGGTTTTCACCTGACAAGTAAGATCGTCTGGCGTTAGACAGTAAAATATGTTAAGTGTCCGGTGATGGCCATCTCGTGGTGCATGGATTAATCCTGCCACACTCTGTTTTAACAGGTTCATTATTTGGTGCCCCAGCTAGTAGTGGGACGTCGTTGTTTGGAAATAAACTTAACACAGGAACTGGAGGCTTGTTTAACACATCAACCACTGGTGGGTTGTTTGGAAGTGCAGCTAAAGGTACAGTACATTGCTGTTCAAATGACTACCTCCAAAACAACCTCGTTCCCAGGGCTTTCCCTCGTTAGAAGGAAAAGCCCTGCTCGGAGCTGGTCACGTGTCCCGCAAATTCTGCGGGGTAAATTGAAATCTGACTATGGGATGGGAGGTAGAGGAACATCTGGTCACTTTATGCCTGGTTTCCATATGATCGCTACGATCGCCCAAATGGTGTCCAGCCAATCACAGCAATCGCACTATCTCCCTCAACAACAGTAGGATCGCTGTGATTGGTTAGACACTATTTCGGGCGATCGTAGCGATCATATGGAAACCAGGCCTTAGGAAATATACAAATGTTTTGTTTTAATCGTTAAACAAAATGAAAAAAAATACACGCCAAAATATGGACTTAGAAAATTTTGAAAACCTTCATGACAGCTTGACAACAACCATATGGAGTATAGTGTTACATTTCAAGTGTAGAATGCAGCCTCAATTTCCGGAGACGCGATGCACTCGACTGGAAAGGCACGCCAAAAACGCGTTACAAGAAAGTAACTGAATCGACTGGTAGTATTTCTCGCTCCAAATTGTTTAACTATAGCAAGAATTTGTATCGTGCCCAAAATAGGAAAATTCTGCATAACGCTGAGGGGTTTTATGGCAAAACGACGGTCTTCCACTCTTGATATGCGCGATGTGAACAAAGACTAAATCATTATAATGCAGTATTAAAAGTTTAAAAACCTCGTTGAAGATACCCAGCGCGTTTTGGGTCGTTACCTACCTATATGAACATCTCGATTTACATGTGCAACAACTTTTGATTTCAATTCAAAATTCTAATTAAATAATGGGCTGCATAAGACTTCAATACAACATTTTTAGCCACCATTGTAAATCCAACAGTAAACAGGTTGGAACATGAATTTGAAATTTTATATTTCAAAGACGTGTGATTGATAATCTGTGTGTGCTGCACAGTTTAGTTTTCGAAGAACGGAAAGTGAAATTGACTACCGGCCGGTACAGTAAATGGGAGTTTAAAATTACGAAAAACGTCGGGAAATCTGTTCGTTCCTTTGTCCTCTTCCCAGTTCACCGATAATTCTGGGTTGCTTTTTTCTAGGCACAAGCAATGCGGGGACTCCACTCAAATTTACGGTAAGTCTACCAGGTCACTATTTTTCCTATAACCTGCTTATATATACAGTATAAGTTACTGTAATGCAGTCTTAACATGGTCCAAGCAAGCAACTATGCATCAACGTAATACTTCTACTTATATCATCTTAAATACTATCGCATATACCTGTACCTGTAAACCTCATGGATAACTTTTGGCAAAATTTTTGGGAGTTATATGATCAATAACATTAGTGGAATGTAGAATAATAATAGTACAGTTTAACTTCCGCGCCAATTGCTACAAAATTTAAAACCATGATGTATCATTCGGATATCAATTTTTAAAATGAAATTTGTTCAAATATTTCCTCTTCTACCTGTTCAAATCACTTATATTGTATTTATACACTACACATCGTGTTTTTTTAGGCTCAGCAAAGCACGGACACGCTAATGAAAAGCGGCATAACAACAAGCATTAGCACAAAGCACCAATGTATTACTCTCATGAAAGAATATTCCGAGAAAAGTTTAGAGGTGAAGTAGAATTTACATTAAAACCGACAACAATCACGTACATGTACATACAGTCATGTATTGTTACATGGTTCTGTAAATAGAGTACATATACAGGTACCACCGTATGGTGAGGTCAGGTTAGCATATAATTACGAACACATTTAAGATTGACACAATGTCCAACTCCAAATGACTTTGTGTATTAACGCTTTACTGTATCTTCCGAAATTTTAAAGGAGATGAAATTTGGAAATTTGGCAACAGTAGGACATTTTACTGTACGTTTCAGAACCAGGTTTTCTCCGTTTAAATCACACATTTGGATACTAAATCCCAAGTTTACTATACATGTAGTTAGTTAATTTTTGTTACTGAGATATACTACGTTTTTGGTCAAATTTCTGTTTTTAATTTGTCTGTCTGTCTGTCTGTCTGTCTGTCTGTCTGTCTGTCTGTCTGTCTGTCTGTCTGTCTGTCTGTCTGTCTG
>JAOBAZ010190984.1:0-10304 GCA_026546875.1 Pteroeides caledonicum | reverse complement strand
TTTATTAAAATGCCGTCACGTGGTGCAAATCGACCAATAAGGGCGCAAAACTGAATCTTCAATACAATTATCGATAAGTACTCAATAAGTTTAACGCATTTAAAGCTAAAAAGCGGAAAAGCGAACTTACGTTTTACTGATAAGCACCACACGTTAAGTTCCAGCTTCAGTAATATCGATAATTTAATGACACAAGCAATTTTAAAAATGTTTTTTTTTTCATTTTTTCTTGAGATTTTGTTTATTTAAAAAAATATTTGACGCTTTTGTTTGTTATTGAATACTTGTTTGACCCTCGACGCTATATAACTCAAAGAAAAAATATACTCGGTGAAACTGAAATACAAAGTACCATAATGTGAAGGTGGTTTGCAACCAATGATATGAAATAGAACTTTGTGAAAATGAACCAAAATCAATGCCCAAACTACGTGGTCTGAAAACGTGATGAAATTCTTTGTTCTAACTTTTGTTCATGTTTACGCAAAAACATGTGTAGGTTATTTTCAGTAGGATGATGAAGCAATCACTCACTAATCAACCGTGTAGTTTTAAAACGCACGTGCAAGTCCATTTCAAAGCAAGCACGTAGCTACAATGGTCTACAATCCTGGTAAAAATTACCGGGACACATTACGCTGGTGCATGGAATCAAGTTAAAGAGTTTTTTGGGGGGGCACATCTCCGAAGGCTGCTACGTGCTACGTTAGAAAACTTTGAAGTTGGCCGAATTTCCCGCAGACCATATTTAGACAGGCTTGAAATGGACCAGAGGCGAATTAGCAACAAAAAAAACTACAAATAAAGTAATAAAAGACATACGTATTATGTGAATAAAGATCTTTATCTTCACTTGTAAAACAACAAAAAATTTAATATTGAACTTTGGACTCATGTGAACTGTCCGGATTTTGTTTTCGAAAAACAGGAAATTGTTTTTTTGTAATCGGCCTACTCGGTCGTTTTTGAGACCTGGAAAAATTGTGATTTCAGTAAGGACCTCCCAAAATCATATCTGTAAAACCACAGCTTAGTTATAAAAGTTCTCTTATAATTAAAACAAGTATTATCCCCCAAAACTAATCCTTTATGTCTGTTCATAAAAAAGTAATTAGAAAGAAACGATCAAAGAGCAATTATAACTCAAATCTTTATGAACTGGTGAAAATGTTTACTGCACGCATGTAGATGATATTTGCACGTATATAAATCATAATTCCCATAGCAAGATCAGTTTTACGGCCCATGCACACATGGAATTGAAAAAAAATATATACGGAAAGCCATACGGAGCGTTATGGACATTTGAAACGTCATGATGGGTTTTTGTATTTTCAACATTTCAATACGCTATTTTAAAATAATGGCTATCTTAAATATTGAAAATGCTTTGTTATACTTTACTTCATATTATTTTTTATTATTCACATCTAGTACTTATTCTAGATTGTGCTAAATTGTGATGCATATTACCATAGTTATAGGATATATAATGTCCAAAACTATGTTACCTTAAAATAAAGTTGATAAACTAAGTACGGTTATCATGCACATATATCTAAAATTTATATGATGTATTAATTAGAGTAATATAAAAATTCGATTGACGAAACATAAAAATGTATATGATGCGTTTGCGCGCTACTAAAATACCACAAAAATACATGGAAGCAAGGAAATATACTAGATAATACAGGTAAGGACAAAATCCTTAGATCCTTTTTTTAGTACCGGCATTAGCGACCTCCACTTATCTTTATAGTAAACTACAGACAATTTTACTTCAATATGGCGAAATGAGGTAGTTAGTGACTTAACCCTTTCCTGACCGCAGTTGACTTTTATTATTTTACTTATAGGCTAACGCCAAACGATTCTACTTGTCTAAGGTAGAACTACGGTGCAGAAAGGGTTAAGGTTAATACTCTCTTCACTGTTCAGTTTTGCAATTACCTTTTGGGATCAGAGAAAGTAAAATTAATAGAAAACATGACATGAAATTTCTTATCAAAATAGTGTTAAACAGATAGACCCTAAAAATATATCAATTCTGAAGACTGGTATTGCAAGTTGGCTCTTTTGCTGTATGCCTACACCAGACTATAAAAAGATTAAATAGTTATGTCAATATGGTTTGTCTCACTTAGCAGTCGTACCAAGTAGATAATCCTGTACACAATAACGCATTATCCGAGTCTGACATAAGCTTTGATTGGATTAAACTACTTAAACAGTTTAAAAAACGACATCCGTATACTGTAATAATAAACGGGTAGTTAAAGGCAAGTTTTCGACCTTAAGGGCAAGTTTTTAAAACAGCGCAACGAACAATTCTGCCTAACAATTATAAACAATTTGGATTATCAGGCTGTTTGAATAACATGCATTCTATGTACATCGTATCTAGATAAAACGAATTAAAACGAAATAAACACTACAGACGCCGCATACTGGTGTTGACAACAGATAAAAAAGGAGTTCCCATACTTACCTTAGAAGCTTTTGATGTACCTGGTTTATCCACAATCGTCCAAACAAACTTTCTGTACTTTTCCCATACCATCACATGTTTATTCGTGCACATCTTGGTGGTAAATTGAACAGTTTCGGCTGAACGAATGTCCATTACGGCCGCAACACCACTTTCTCGCTCGTTATCTTTAGCGTAAGATTCTAAAGATTTCTCATTTTTGATAATATTGTGGTAGTGCACCCAACAACAAGATTCCATATTTTGTGAGTTAATACCCCAAAACGCCAGTTCTTCTGAGTACTGTAACGCACAAATATGCATAGGGTAATGGAGTTTACCTGTTCGATAATAGTTGAGGACTTCGGAAAATATACCAGGGTGTCGATCAAAGAAGTACTCTGCTGCTGCGTGGTCGTATTCAGGGGAAAACGGGTGTCGTTCAGCGAGCCAGCATAGTCTTGTATGAGGGATATTCTGTAGAGTACCGAGAAAGGTATCAAAACGTTTTCCACCAACATTTATTACGATCTTTTGACTTACAAGAACGGCAGTATTAGCTGAGCATCCTTTTCGACGACCATGACTTTTATCTTGCATCATTATATTTCACACTTTTAAAATTATTGTTATTTATTTGCGTACGAGAATCAAAATCACCAATTAATCGTTCGGGAAGCAATATAATTAATTGAACAGACTTACAATATTTTAATAGCGATTCATTTCTATCACAGATGATACGCTCAACATGCCAGAGGTGTAATGTCTAGTTCAGCAGGACAATACAATGTATGTATATATAGAAGTTGTTAATATATTAGTTAACAATAAACTTAACTAATCCATGTTGACATGACCAATATTAAATGAGCACGCGTAAAGCACAAAACTAAGTAAAAAACCTCATGAAATGGGGAAAATATAGAAAATATCTCGGCAAAATTAAGCTAAAGAACTAGATTAAAAGACAGATATAATATCATCAAAACAGTTAAAAAACAATTAGACTTCACTCAAATCAAACGGATACAAAGATGACAGCGGGTCATCTGTCCTAGGCGCAACAACAACTGTGCCAAACAAATTGTAAACAGTGATTCCGTAAGTTATTCACACAAACTAATTGAGACACCAACCACTTACAAACCAGAGAGGTTATTGCATATAATAATGAATACAGAAGTTAACGGTCAACACTTGTAATATTTTTTATAACATCTAATATTTTCAAATATTAAGGAATCGTCTTTCACAAGTTAAAAAAAATATGGAACTCGTTTGTTGGCTGCAGATATGACGAAATGTTCAGTTAAACATTCAGGTTTAGTTTATTCCGCTGATTGCGCTGACAAGTACAAGTATGTTCTGACGCGCAGTCGACGTATAAAGTAAAGTAAAAATCAAAATACAAACGGCTGAACGCAATAACGTATATAAGCAATTTTATTGATCAATCCAAATAAGATCTCAAGTAATTTAATTTCCAAAAGTAATCTTGACGTCTTTGTTGTACTCAGCATTTTGACGATTTAGGAGGTCTCTTCTGACTTCAGTCGCAATTACTATAATTCGGCATTGAGATATCCAAAGTTTCATTTGAAAAGTTACCACATAAACATATTATCTAGCTTATAAATAATATATACGATAATTATCTCAATTGTTGCCTTTAAATGTTATTTATTTTGCCATCATCGTCCAATACATCGTAAGATTTCTATTATTAAACTGACGTTATATATGTGCTCAATAACTGTGTTAACAAAATGTGCTCGTGAACGTTCTAAAAAATCCTACAATTATAACAGTATATATACAACTTAATTTTTAACAAAAAAATCAATATTTAGTTTTCTTAACATTTTTAAACAAAACAGTTAACTACTCCCTTAGCCCTCGATTTCTATAATAGAAACAAAACCGCAATAGACTTATTTGGTAGCCCTACCGCTATACACTTGACAACACTGAATGATGTTCTTATCATATTTTGACAGTTGTTATCATAACATCAGAGTAATGATAATATTTGGAGAGATAGAGATCAACAAAACATTATACAGTGTACTTCACTATACTATACATGTATGTATGTTAAATAAGGGTGTGTAGTACTGTGGTTAAAAAAATGATTTACCACAGTTTGCCAGGTTAAACTAGTTGTTTCATTATATTCTGCGAGCAACTAAAACATTGGTCGTAGTATACTACAATAACATTTCCTTAATTCTGAAAATAAATACGGTGAAAAATGTTCTCATTATCGTTCACTTTATAGTATTCTCAATTCTCATTCGTTAATTTACCTGCAGATAATGCGTGCAAATAATAGTCGATCTGAGCAGGCGTATTTGTTAAAAACGCGGACCCAGCTGCAAATAATACTCTGAGCATGCGCATTGCCTTTTGCCATCAATCAGTGTAAACAATGGCGACTCGCTTCGCTCAGTTGAGTGAAGATGAGTTGTCTCTTAAAATTACTAAAAGAAAAACATTATATTTTTAATGATAAAAAAGTGAATGATAAAACAATTATTGAACTCGTTTGTCGCAAAATGTCGTGATTTGTCAGTGGCTCGCATATTATTTGCCTCTGCCTTCGGCATCGGCAAATAATTAATCTGCTCGCCGCTGACGAATCACGATATTTTGCTGAACCTCGTCCAATAATTGATAATTGTTCACAAAAATGTTTAAAACAGGAAAAAATCACACTAAAATATTTAAGTCACTTAGCCTAATAAGGCTCAAAACCACTTGCTTAATTATTATAAAAAGGCATCTAATGTGGGAACGCGCTTTCGAGTACACGAAAATTATTTTAAAGCACATTTCACCCGAAATCCTTGATTGATAAAGATTATTTTACTAAGATACTCTTCGAAGTCCAAACATTCTAAGTACACATTGTTCAAGGTGGATACAAAATCCCAAAATGATTGATTGCTTTAACGGTAGCTGATGTGAAACAGAATTTCATGAGGGGTGTTGATAAATACTGCCTTTCGACATGTAGAGTACTAAATGGCCCAGTATAGTGTATATTCTATTTCATTTTCCAGAATCTTCCATAGATTGTGATCCAGCTGCTTTCTCAGCTCGCATTTGATCAAGCAGTCTCTGTAAATCTTGTCGTCTACAAAAAAGAACCAGATACGAATAAGTTGAAATTTATCTTGACTAAGTAAACAACCACAGTTGTTGGTGTTAAATCATCAGGCAAATTTGTTTATTATTGTAGCTATTTGTTTATTATAAATAAGAAATCTGACACTTCAATTTTTTAACAAATTCCGTGCCAGTGCTCTTCCTTGATGTCAAACGACTATAAAGTAACTATAGTAAATATTTTTATGATTGGTATTAACAAGAACTCACTCTGCTCCATTTAACATGTCCAGAAATGCGTGGAATTGTTTGAATGAAGTCTCTATGCTTTCAAGAACGTTGTCGTCAAGAAAATCAAACTTTGGTACTATATAATGTTATTATAATGAAATAATTTTAATTAATGAAGTTAGAATTATCTATTAAAGGTTATTAACACCAAACCACACGAAAGAATATTTCACAAGATTTTACAATATAGCGTGTTAGGAGATGAACTGATCATAACACTTGGAATGTTGCAACAGTTGAGAAAAAAGAATCGGTTTTCTGGCTGTTGTCACAAAAATATTCGTCCGTATCATATCATTAACTTTTACATCACGGGGGTCCATAAAGATGAAGTTATTCTTAATATATTACACAAGAAAAAGATCAAAATAATTTCGAACTTTTACTTAAACACATTTTACTTAAAACAAAACGTATATTTGTAGTAAAATTAAGCTTTTCCTAAAACCAGAAAAAATATTGCGGAGAAAAAGGAAAGCAAGCAAAGTGTCAATATCCTTTTAAAATTAATTCTAAACAAAGAAATATTTCATTCAATATTTCAAATATTACCAAATCTCGGTTGAACATTCGGTAATTTCAAAAAAATAAATACACTGCAGTATATTATTTGATACACGCAATTCTTCGGGCAGCACCGCAATTTGCAAAGTAACAGCATAGATTACCATAATCTTCCATCGACAACAAGCATAGTGGTCATGCACACCTGATTTTTTTCTAGATTCCTCAGATTTTAAATTCAACTCAATGTCACGTGAGGTCTAAAAAACACAAACCACTTATCATCAAGCTATGAAAAGTTAAAAATAGCTAAGAAGACCACAAAAAAAGTAATTAAATATATTTTGTTTAGATAGCTTCACATTGTCTAATGACGTAGTCATCAACACTAAAAAAACCCTGAAATTGCCAGCCTCTTGCACCTTTCGTTCCAGGCCTCTCGATGTCCGTAATGCTCGGCCAAAAAATCGAAATCGTCGTTCTTGTACGAAAAATCGCCTGTTTCTGTCGAAGCCAAAGCCAAATTTCGCAGGCTATATTGGGCCATAAGACTCATTTGTAAAATCACAATTCTGCAATTGGTTGCTATTTAGGGCATCTTTCTTGTCATGTTAAATACTACTACATATAATAATTAAATTGTTTTTGGTTTCGTCCATCTTTTCTAATTTTTCATATATATATTTAGTATTCTACAGCTAAAAACTGTATTTTGTGATTTGATCTCACTTTTTAAATTTGAATTTTGTGGTTTTTGGAAACCTATAAAGGCTTCTTAAATTTCCAACAGTTATCATGCGTCTTTACATTAACTTGCAAAAATCCCATTTTTATGGTCATATGACATAATCAAACAAATGTACGCGTTCTGCGTATATACCTATTTTTTAATATATATTATTAATACAATCTCGATTCTGATTGGTTAAAAACCTACAGAGAATTGATCATGTCTGGCAACCTACTCGACATTCAGAATTATCTGTACGTATTACGCAAGTTGTTTACAATCTTGATAATGAGATTTTGGTTTGTTTGTAAATTTTAACAATGAAAATTGTGTTATGACAAATAACAGAAACCTCGACATGATAATTATTGGTATCATTCTAAACTTAATCCAATAATATTCTTACGTGGAAGAACAACCATTTACTCTTTATAGTGTTGTCAATATTAGGTTAATTATAAAACGTTTAGGTGTTGCGTAGCAGTATTAAATCAGGATCAAACAGAGAAAAGTTGGTAAACTGTGTAATGTGTGAATGTTTCGAGAGAAAACCATTTATGAAGGGCCTCTCCGCTTCAAACGTCAGCAAAATTTTTCACACATTTTTACAGTTTACCACCTTTTCACTGTTTGATTAACAGTTTAAAAAATGTAATTCGAAAACTGTTGCTACTTAAATCTCATGACTCTACAAAGAAAACTTACCATTCCAACAGCTTTTAGAAAGGTGATTTCTTGCTGAAGTCTTCTGTTTTCCAATTGAAGCTGTAAATTAAAACAACAAAACATGCTGAGATCACGCAATAGACGAAATAACCAATCTATCAATCAAACCATAGACATACATTATAAGTTCATTATCCATATTGCTCAAGTTACAGTCTGTGACGTCTGACCGGCATGCTGGACAGCAATTATCTTTCGATAAACGATAGTTGTTTGTGTCATAACGAACGGCCTTGGCATTGCGTGTTCCGTTTGTCGTTGCCTCGTTGATACAACTACACACGTAAAATCGCACAAGTTACAACAAGCCTGTTACCAGCTTGCTACTGTTACAAGTCGCACTAACAAAGCGCATGAGAGATGTGTTCGCAAGCCTTGTTCCAGACTAGTTAACAAATTGCAGCAACTTGTTATCCACAACTTGTCATAGTGGATATCAACTTGTTAGCAACTTGATATCCACAAGCCTGCAGCAACTTGATGAACTAACACGCTTGTTACAACTTGATAACAAGCTTGAACCAACCGTGTTCCGAGCACATCCCGCTGCGGCTTGAGAGATTTCTTGGTGTGTAGTTGGCTTGTTAGTAGAAAATGTATTTAAGAAAGTACTTTATAATTTAACCACGTAGAATGTTTTCTCTACGGTTTGTTTCAGAATCTCACTAGGACAACTTTCTTGATGCGGACATTTTTGTGGTCCAATATTTCGTTTTAAAATTAGTAAAAAAAAAACACTTCAGGTTCAAATGACCAATCAGAAAAAAGTATTTTTAACATGTGACGAGAGTATTTTCAGGGTATTCCAACATAAATCCTAATTTCCGTGAGTTCAGATATTGTTGACACTTAAAGATACCTTACACGAATCCTCACTAGACTACAAAGCATTAAAAAAGCTATGACAAATGGGGCAAGCAGCTTATCGTTCTTTTGATCAAAACTAGGTCATTTTGCGTCTATAAAAGATCAAATGGGTTCGAAAAAAAATCGGAGTGGTTGTTTTACTTGGTATGGCGGTCAACGAAAGTAGTTGTATCTGTAGCATATTGCTACCGGTCCCGCCATTTATTTAAATTCGATTTAAATAATTTTGGATAAATAATTTAAATAATAATTTTTCTGGTACAAAGTTCAATCAATACTTGACACAGCTTCATACCTCAAGAACTTTTTCTGATTCTGCAATTCTGCCACGACTTTCGTCTTTAACACAGTGCATTAGGTACTGTACTTCAATCTACAAATATCGGAAAAACAACAAACTGAAGATAAATACAAACAGAACACGATGTCATTTTTCGACAGCTAACCCCATCAAACTACCATGTACTAAAATTATTTCATCATCGTAGCGGTGATAAAACGTGTTATAAAGGAGATTGGCAACAACTTTTTTTTATTGTCTTAAATGAAAAAACTCTCAAAACTGTTTGGTAACTTCTTTTACCGTTTTGTCATATCTCCCTTAATTCTCCATATATTTCATTTGAAATTTCAGTAAATTTTGCTCTCGTCCGCCATTTTGGATTTTACCGGATATGCCAAATTGACGTCAAGTGCAGGATCGCGCAAACTTTGATCTTGAAGACCACATTACAATATCTGACTTAACAATGTTATCTTAACACTTCGCTGTTACTTGTTGGTGTAGAAACCGTCAAACAAACATTTGACTTTGAATCCGTCGCACGGGGAGACGTTTAACAATTTTTAACCAGCACATGACGCCAGCCAATCCGAAGTTAAAAATTGTTCCAAGATGGCGGACTAAAAAAATTATAATTATCTCAAGAACTACACCAGATATGAAGAAACTGTATAAGATGTTATTAAACAGTTTTAAGAGTTCTTTCACTTAAGACAAAAAAATTTGTTGCCAAAGTCGTTTAAAAATTTCAACTATTTAGACTCACTGATTGGCTTTGAACACAATAGTCGCCAAGGATTGTTTCTTTACCCTCCTACAGTGTGGTCTAAGTATTCTAAGTACTAACTGTGAAATATAATGTACCTCTAGTTCTTTTATTCTCGCATTAAGATCTTCTTGAGATTCTTCGTCTAAAACAATCAAACCAGCAAGAGTTATAAATATTTAATAATGATATAAAGAATAGCCCAAAAAGTATGTTATCAAAGAAAATTGAACGCTGAAGTTGATAATTGCGCGTTTGGTAATTTTTATTATTATATGACTAATATAATTCATCGGTCCATCCACAAAAATCAAGCAATCTGATTAATTCCTGAGCGGTCGGTAACCAACAGTACGGACCGGCCAGGTTCGGCGGGAATTTTTGATCGTTTTTCGTCATATAAAAAGTAGTTTATTGACTGAGCTTGTTCGGTCCGTACAGGAGGATCAGGGTTTCCACTTTTGACGGACATTTCCTTCCAATAGCTTGCCCCTAGGAGGGGAGGGGTTAAATATTGTCCTTCCTTGGAAAAGTTCTTTGTTTGTTTTATTTGACG
>JAOBAZ010190873.1:0-10305 GCA_026546875.1 Pteroeides caledonicum | reverse complement strand
GATCTTATATATACAGACGAAACCGTTTCGGCTTTCTGAGCCTCAATGTAGAGCTGATGAACAGGATGCGATGACTGCATTTTGAGTCACCTCCAACGCCACAAATTAGTGGCGGGACATCGAAATTATGCTAGAGTGCTCAAACTGCGTACAGTGAGCGTTTATATATATATATATATATATATATATAAAAGATTAACCGCTTGCGTCAAAGTCGCCAAAAGATTTCAAATGTCGAAGGAAGAGGCTGAAAATATTCGAACTTCTGATTGTCGGTGGCTTAAAGAAGTCAAATCTATTCCCGGTGGTTCACACAGAGATGTTTCCCCTGCACAAAGAGAGGTTAGCAGTCTTGGTTTATCGCAACAATCCCTCTCAGAAGAAAGACAGCGATCTCAGCGGCCATATGTGACAGGTATACGATCACTAGGATCGCTTCGATCATTCGATTTAATGTTTTGAGCGATCACAGCGATCGATATGCGAACCAGGCTAAGCTCGTTATCAATCTGTTGACTAGCGGTGGCGACTTTTATCTAACCAAGACTAGATTCTACTCGCCAAGGCAATAATATCTACTATATCTTCTAAAATATAAAAATCAACAAAACGTTTCCATTACAAATAAAACGCTTCTTGCAAATAGGGTGGACCTTATTTTATTACTATTTATTTTACCACTCCGCCGTTAATTTTCTCTCTGAAAAACTGAATATTTGCAAAAAATTCAGTTTTCTTGTGCGAGATTGCTTGCTTTTTGGTACATTTAATATTTAGTTCTGCATCGCTCCAGTTACTTCCTAAAACAATTACTAAATGTTTTTCCGAATAGGATAGCAAAGATCCATGAACTTAGTTAAGTTGCTGTTGAACATCTCGAAATTTTTCCAGCACCACGCGTGATTCACGTTAACGCTGCAAGGAAAAACAGCTAAAAACGCTCAAGTTCATCATGCTTGATATCAAGGTTGATCAGGGTTGAGCTGGCCAACTTGATCAGTATTGATATCATACTTGATGGTGGTTGACAGCAATCTTGTTCATGTTTGATATGAATGATATTACGCATGGTGCTTGATGAAGCATGATATCAAGCTTGATTAAGGTTGGATGAAATGTCAAGCTTGATCAAGCTTGATGCATCATGCGCGATCAAGGTTGATCGCTTATCAGCCCTTGATCAACTTTGATATCAATGTTGATCAAGGGTTGATAAGCTATCAAGCTTCATCAAGCATGTGAGATTTTTAGCTGTGTATTTTAAAAACACATTTACAAGCTTGGAAAGCTTACCCTGCTAACGTCATTTATTTATGTCAAATTATAAAAAAGATGCCAACATTTCTATTGTTACTATCCCAAAACTTAGGAATGTAACTAATAATTATATTTTAAAACATCTATGTGACTACATCGTTTTGAAACTGACCAAAGATTTTTGGCCATTGCTCTTTAATCTGTTCCTGGGAAAAAAATGTTCGCACCAGCAAAAACATATTGCATACATGCTTTGTTGGTTAACCTACTTCGAATTTTTTTTCAACAGTCATCTAACGCTTAATGGAGACTTGCTTTGTTGAATTTACTGAGAAAGAAATTCTCAGATTTCTAAGATTTCAGACCCAAAATATCATACATCGCACATTTCAAACCCAAAATATCATACATTGAATACTTATTCAGGCAAAAAATAGTAGCATAACACGTTCAGGAAATGAAAGGGTCAGGCTCGGTAAGTATCGGTGAATAACAACCTCAACTTTGTCTCGGTTATTATTCGCCAATATTCACCTAACGTTCGGCGCATAGTTACATTTATGCAGATGTGAACATTAAAATACTGACACATAATTTCTGAACTTTTGTTAGCATTTTCTATGGTATTTGCGAATAAAAAAATGATGCTAATGCTTATTGTTGCATTTTACCCTTAACGGTTCCATACACTTAAGTAAAAAACGCACGTTTCAAACCCATTTGAATACTTATTCAGGCAAAAAATAGTAGCATAAGACGGTTTTGGAAAGTAACATTTCTGGGTTTAAATTACGAGACATTTTAGCATAATTTGAGTCAGATGGGTAAAAAAACAGATAAATAAAATCGCTGTCATGAAAAATAAAATTTTTTCCCCACTATTACAAAACCAATATAAAACAATATAAACAATATGACGCCGTCCGATGCCCTTGAGACAGGCCCTTAAAAATTTGCAAAACACCGGAATGAAATACCTTTTACAAATATTTCTGTGGTGAATTGCTCTGTACCTTGCAACTGATTTTGACAAACCCAATAGAAATTTGACATAGACGGACCTAAGGAAACAGCATTCAGATAGGAGGGGCGATTCCTCCCCAAGTCGCAGATGCGCCATTGCCTGACGTTTCTTTTTACCCACTCACGTTGGATTAAGGTAGCTGCATACAACAGCGTAAAACAGAATTTTGAAGCTGAAAATATTGTACGTGTTCTTCCAAGTAAATAAAAAAAACTTCCTTTTTAATACAAATATAGAAAGAAAACTTTTCATGAAATAAAACTTGTTATATAAACCGACCAACGTGACGAACTTTTGTAATACAGTTTTAATAGCATAAGATGTTATTGTATTAAAAGCGATTCTGATTTATTTTCCTCTATAAGTATTCAATGTATGATATTTTGGGTTTTAAACGTGCATTTTCCACTTAGGAGTATGGAACCGTTAAAGGTAAAATGCAACAAATATATTGTAAGCAACATAATCTATATTTATATAGATTTTTATTATAACATTTAGATAACTTGGCTTCGTATCTAATTGTTTAATGCTTGACGCGCAATACCTTATTCGGTGCTTTGAAAAGTAGTTAAAACATTGTACTAACAATGTTAGGCTAAAACGCTAATTTGGGACAAGGTGATCAAATCAAATTGCAGTTGTACTTGCAGGTAGCCTCGAATGCTTGGCATTTCACCTTTCAGGTCAAGAGGAGGGCAACTTTTAATTCAGTTTTAATACTATTACTCAAACGACATGCGTTTTTCTAAATATATACCGCAGGCAAAAGCCTTTCTTCGAATTATTACTCAAAATACTACACAATAACACAACGCTGTACAAAGATAAGTAAATGAATTCACTAATTGATTTGATCAACAAAATGTATTTATTTAAACAACAATAATAACATCTCTCACGTATGGATAAAGCTTATTATATTAATTTGTAAAATATTTAGAACACGGCAAAGCGTGTCGCTATTTTTGCATTCTGACAAGCCACCACAAAAACCAGCCCTTGTGTGCGAAATTTATAATACGCCTATTACTACGCCTTTAATATACTACCATTGGATACCTTGAAATCTCAGTCGTTTTATGTAAGTTTTCTCAGATTTTAAAACGAATAAACGTTTTGTAAACTGATCTATCCATGTTGCTTGACAAAACATCGAAGAATCAATAGACCTTTTTCACCTGATGATGTTTAAAAACTGTGATATTATCTAATGCGTTAACCCTTTGACTGCATGCTAGAGCGATCTTGTTCTGACAAACAAAACTGGTTTGAGTTAGCACGTGTAAAATACACAGTTTCTGTTTTAACGATCTTTCCTTGTCAAGTAAAATTGTCTGTATTTTTCTTGGTTGAATCACTAATAAAAATAACTATTATATACACCATGAGTTAAATATAATCATAGTATTTTGCTGTATTTTGTAATTATGCAACTTACTTAAATACCTATTTACTTCTTTAAAATTTAGTCAGCTCTGCCAATCGTAAGACGGCTACGACCACATCCAAAAGTGCTTTTAGAAAAAGCAATAAGCAGTGAAATCCAGAATACGAATATATTAAATTAGCCGTTTAAATAATATTATTACCATACAAGCTTATTTCAAGTGAAAATGTATATCTTGCATGCTAGTATAGTCGGCAAATTAAACAATTCAATCATACAAAGTATGCAACAGAGGTTAAAATGCTGGAAAACCAACTTGAAATCAGTGGCGGAGCCAGCTTTACCAACCACTCATGTAATGCTATATTGTCATAATCTCTATATCAAAAGGTATGAATTGTTAATTCAATCTAATTACATCGCATTACCAGTTGACTTGGTGGCTTCGTAGTCCATGAAGTATACACTCAAAACGTTCTGCATGTCATATAAAATAACTCAAACCGTCCGGATAAAAAAAGGTGACCTTAACGTAGGCGGAAAAACCTACCTATCATACATTTAAGTGTTTAAAGAACCTTTGTGAAATCTCACTCCTTGTTCGACCTACAGGGAGAACGAAATAATATATATTAAACTGATATTACAATTACATTTAATTTTGCTTTAAATTGCTTTTAAATAAGTGGAAACTTTAATTAATCTGTTCCAATTTGAATATGTTCATCGTTGAAAGGAGAAATTGAATCTGGAAATTAAAGAATATGGAAATCCATCAATGCTAATAATGAACTGAAATCTTAAGCCAGTAAGCTGATTCCCCCTACTCGATAGTCTATTATTATTATCGACACTGCTTGACTATGATGATTTATGCGAGTTCATTGGTTTGTTTCATGTTTTTGTAAATTCAACTTTGACGCAAATGCAGGAGAGCTGATGAGAGCTATTGTTTAAAAGATAGCTGCTGCTATTATTAATTGTTCCTCGTCATGATCTGGGCTCAAAATGCTATTGTTGTATTTATGAACAAATCAAGAAAGCAAGCTAAATCGATAGAGCTATTGAGAAGAGTGGTGATGCTTATACATGCAACAAACGTACTTTACCAAAGTTAAAACATATATTGTAACCATATTCATTTTTGTACGAGATAAATGGTGCAATGAGCGACACTTCCACATTTTTCTGTAAGATTATCCGGTAAATGTTGCTGGTACTCGCAAGCAATTCACGGAGACTTATTGTATTTCAATTTTTGTACATCTTGTCATGAAAAGTGACTTCTGCATAAAAAGAAAAATGCGCGCAAAGCCATTAAAGGTCGATACAGGAAACAGGTGACGTGATACCTTAACCTTCCTCACAATCTAATTTTGGGTATTATATTTCGTTAAATTATGTAAAGGAAACAGTTATGGGTCCAATAACGAAGAAACGGCTCAGCGCTAGATCCTAAAAACGAATTTGAGTATTCTTAGCTATTTATCTTTTCGTCGTTTTTCATCAAATGTTTTTTTAGACGTGGTTGGCAATGTCGTATGTTCAAAAATAAGGCATCAATCTCCGGTTTTGTGAGGCATTTCCTTTCTTTGCGTGAGATTATTTTGAATTCATGTATACAACACTACGGGACTTCTCTAATTCTGTCCAGATGGAACAACACACGATAATTAGTTTATATCTCCTGCTAATGTGTCTATTTTTCTCTTTTATAAACCGTTTTCTATAAAGTCTTTTATTATCTTTTATTGTTTGTTGTTAACATTTTTTAAGACTTAATGTGCTGTCAGAAAGTTCACGGTAATTACGGTGGAAGACTTTGCACTTAGATGAAAAGAAACATGCTATTTTCGATATAAGGTTTAAGGTTTTCGACAAGCAGAACTTTTAAAGTTAAATAACTATACTGTTATAAGTTAAATGCAGTTTATCATACTTTTCCCAACGCTCGAATGCGTTGTGAAAAGTCCCACAATAATTATATACCCTGCGACTTTGGATCATGATTAAAAGAAATATGCCATTTACAATGTTTTTTTCTTCAAACGATGGTTTGGAAATTAAATTGCTATATTCACGTATTTGAGTAGAATGAAGTTTTCTACAGTTTCTGTAATCAACAGACTCTTCAAGTGCTATGAAAAGTCTCCGGATGATTAGCTTTGAACCTAGACGGACAGAAATATGCCATTTATGGGTTCAATATGTTTTTTTTGATAAACAGTAGTTTTAAAGTAAAATAACTGGACTCAGAAATTAGTGCCACGCAGTACCAGGTTACAATTATATTTTCTCCAGTACATCAAATTTTTCAAGTAATGTGTTGTGAAAACGCTCGATCCCGATAATTACCTTAAAAGTTCGAATTTAGATGGAAAGAATTACGCTATTTTCAATATGGGTGTTTATGACAAACAATCTTTTGAACTTAAATAAATGGTCTCATAAATTAGTAGATGAACTCTATTTTCTTCTAATGCAACAGCTCTTTTATGTCAGGTAATGTGCCATAAAAAGACTCAGCATCATTTCCTGGAGATTTAAGCCCTCGTGAATAGAAATATGCTATTGAGAATAAGGTTTGCAGCACAAATAATTTTCAAGCCCAATAGCTTACTAACAACTTTTTCAAATAAAGGCCACCACTGTACCATCCAACATAACATGGATGTTGAGTAAAAGATGAAAAATTATACGTTAATGTCGATGCATGAATTTTGATGAGTTGATGCTAATATCTTTAGCTATTGAAGTTTCTTCAATTCAGTTTTTCTCTGGAACAATAGAACCAGACTACGCTAATTCTACACTGGTTAAATATGCTGCAATATAGAAATGAGGTAATGTATTCTTAATGAGACAATATTTTTTGTATAATTCATTGGCATAGATAAAAATTACAAACCTACAATAGCGCTAAGAAGAGAAGCAGCAATTAAAAATACTGTTATAAAATCTATTTAACAACTTTTTTGGATACCAAGACCAAACAGCATATGTGCGAACGGGACTCTATAGGTGCCATGCAAGGCACATTACCGGGATTACTATACACCACACATTTACTTACAGACATACAACAATTACACATATGAAAGTCATAGGCAGATTAGGTAATATGACGATATGAGAACACACCAATTGCATGAATTGAAATAGCCAGAAAAAGGCCTAAAAAGATGTATACAGTTTGTTTGTTATTATATTAACGTGTATTTCTATTAATCTATGTACCAATCCACTAGCAGAATTAATAAGCCTTTACCCATGTGCCACAATGAGTTGGATAAGTTATCTGCAACAATTAAAAATGGTAATATAAAATAGTAATATAAAAATTTTACTTATGGATAAAAGTTCTAAAGACGTATCTATTTATCATTATATAAATGCATATTTGAAAAAATATCCCTTATGTTCCTAGAAAAAGTAATATACTTTTGTTTATGGGTCACGTTGAGTTGGTTACACTAAAAATGAAAACAATACTGCGCTATACAATCAAGAGCGCACTGTACATTCTGATGTTGTAATATCATATTTTGTGATATTTTCATCCCACATTTGTCGGGTCAAGCCGTGTGAGCCGAGTGAGCAATGAAAATGATTAATGAATGAAGTAATCAATATAGCCTTTTCCCCTAAATTTCAATTAGCAAACAGATCCAAGTCAAAAACAATTGAATGGTGGTAGCTCCATATTTATACTTTAGTGAACTTTTATTTATCAGTTATCGTTAGTTATGTAAATATTATAAAGTCACAAAATATGAAATTAAAGTAAACAAATACAATAAGCATGAAATAAAGTTACAGTATCCACATGTTTTGATATAGGGAATGAAATTCTGTTATAATGGTATATTCATTTTGTATCATATCGTGGTATTTATACGAGTCATATTGCCCCTATTTGCCAAAAATTTAGATAGCTATTAACAGTTTTATAAAAGAATAAACGAATCACAAAAGGAAAAACATAACTATAAATAGGGCTAAACTACAGCTTCCAACTTTGGTAAAATTACATTTTCAACTATGCTTTTGTGTAAGTTATTTTGAGTTGCTTTTATGTTATTTAGTTTGCTACTGTGACTTGTCAGACGATATATCAGGCTTTACGTTACACGTATGGTAACAAGTTACCACAGTTAACACTTACGATAAAGTAAACTTTACTTTGCATTATCAAATGGATTTTAGAGTTTTTGTCCTGAAGATCATGAAAAGACTAATATGCTGTGAAGAAAACTTAATTTCTTAAACAAGTGATGGCTATATCCTACTCATTATACTTTATGTTGGACCTATAATATTAACACTCCTTAATTTATCCATTAGTTCCCACAATAAATGAAACATGAATCGTGAGGATTATTATCAAACACCAAAGAAAGAGAACAATAATGTCTTTGGCTTTGTTTCAATCGATAGACTAAGGAGTACAGGAACGTGTTGATCGTCAAAATGTGGATATAGACAATATTAATACCTTCTTGTAATTACTAGGTTTTTATATTAGTAGAGGTTCTGGGATTCGTGAATTAATATGGGAACTTGTGCCCTATTATACATGCACATTTTGTTCAAAATCTAAAATATATGATCAAAATAGATCAATGGCTTTGTAGATAAAAATAAGTTTGGTTTAAATAGTGCATAGAGTGCTATATTAGACATTCTTATCCACTTTAATCACTTATTTGTGCACAGATATATTTGTTAGGATATATTTAGTGATTATCTTGCGAGCTTGTGCCAAAATGCTTCATATTGGAAAGATTGATACGTTTTGATAATAGCCTACCATCAACTTTCAAGTAATTGCCGAGAAAAAGTTATTTGTAGCATGGTGCTATAACTCTAAGGTTATTATATGCCATGTAAATCACATTTTATGTTTTTGTATTTGAGCCATTGCTGAAGCATAGATTACCGTGACCAATTATTATATAGTTCCCAAAGACAAAACAAGAGAATGAAATAGTAATTTACTATACAAATCACTAAAAAAATATTGTAATCGCTTATTTAAACCAAAAATGTGTTTGAAAACTTTACAATCGGTACCTGTGAAAAAATAATTGGTTCTTTTTTAAAATATATATCTCTAAAATCAATAGTTTTGTTAGCTGTATTATAATGTGATTGTTAGCCATAACTTTGGGCCAAACGTTCGAAATACACCTTTTTACTTTTGTGGAAATATGCAGATGTTTGGGAACAATTTGACTTATTCGATATAGAGGGATTACTTTGCTGTGTGAATAAGGTCAATGTACTTTGGCGGGCATATATTATCAGTAGTGGGATGTAAGTTAATGATGGACATTTAAGTTTCTTTTGAACGCTATAGATCTCAAACTGTGGGCAAATAACATTGAAAAAAAGACATGAAGGAAGAATGCATGTGTATTCTGGCACTGCAGCTGCTGTACAGAATCGCTGGTAGCATTGTATGAGTCTTAAAATTATATAGGTGAAAGAATCCATGATTTCGCAATGCATGGACATAGTTTAAAATCTGCAACTAACCTACCTGTTGGTAATATTGCAAAACATGCATCTAGAAATTAGAAGAGACGGGGGGCTTTATGATTAAATTTTGTAAGTGAATAAAATGTTGTTTCTTTTCATGTGCATAGCATGTACATTGTTAATCAAAGTAACTGGATTTCCAAAGGGGCATAGATCTTTGCCCTTTCTTTTGTGTTTTTCATACCACTGTTCCCTTGACAATGGATAAATTGTCTTCGTTGAAAAGTTGACATAAGCAGCAGCATTGACGAGAGGAAATACATAGTGGGTTAGGCATTCAAGGGCAACTTTTCTTGCGATTTTTCTGACCTATCGTATATACCAGCATTTATTCCTCGTTTTTAACATAATGCTTTATATGCAACAATTAAATGGGTTTTTCAATATTCTATACTTGTTCGAGCAAAGATAAAAAATAGAACTTCCAACATGGCTGCTGATTGACCGGGAAAAGATTTTTCTTTTGTTATTTTTTTTGAAACTGCTTAGGCTACTATATTCTGTGTAATACGTTTTATTCATGCTTTATTAAAAAGGCAAGCGGCGATAATTTACTTATACTTATACGTACTGCATGGAGCATTTAGTTCACGAGCATTAATATAAACAAAACGAGACTTATAGCAGCTCTGATTTTTAGTCATTTCTCATAGTTGTTTGGTTTATATGCCTTTGTACGTTATATGGTTAGGGCTGTGGTTTTAATCTTGCATGTCCTTTAATTATTGCAACAAGCTTGCTCAGCTAATGAATACAGCACTGCTTAAGATAAATAAATCCAATAAGGGTTACTAATACCGGAAAGAAAATAAAAGTTATATGTACAAATAAAAAGTTCATGTAGTTAAGCAGGCCACTCTTGAATTTGTATCATTAGGCCTGTTAAGTTTCATGTGTGTATGTGTGTTTTACGGTAACATTCTGCCTTGATTTGTTTTGAACCTACAATGTTAGTATACACAAAGTGCTTGCTAGAGACTAAGTATCTTTAGCAAAATTGCCCTTATAGTATCATGACGTTTGCCTTAAATTTATTATACCAAGCAGTCAAGTAACACGGTTATAAAAGGTTAAATAACTTGGCAAGGAGGAC
>JAOBAZ010190762.1:0-10305 GCA_026546875.1 Pteroeides caledonicum | reverse complement strand
AATGAAAGTCACGTGACCAGCGGTAACCAGGGTTTTTCCTCGCCCTAGCGTGGTAAAAACCCTGGCTTGCGAGGTTGCTCTTTGAGATAACCACATGCTTCTGGTTCGGTCAAATGTTTCTTAAAATACAACACTGTAGCATTCCAGGAAGCCAGGTGAGAATCAATCAGCTCATACAAAAATTCAGTGAAACGTATTTGAAAATATTCTGGATACTTTTTCACCGTCAGTTTGTGTTCTTCACCTGTTTCCTTTCGTTCTCTCGTTTTTACTCCAGATGTGTGAAAGTAAGCAGATACGAATTTAAGCTCTTGAATGAAAAGTTTTAATTCGGCAACATTCTCAGTTACATTTTTCCATGCCAGCTGACTGCGATGGACAGCACACCATATTTTTAGCAAGGGAACTGCCTCATCGCTTGGACACTCTTCTGTTCTCACCTTTTCCAACAAAGTCCATAAACCAGCCTTTTCTCCACTATTTACATTTGTCCCATCTGTAGCAATGGAGGACGATCATGAAGGACAAACTCAAGTGTGTCATTAGACTGCTTTGAGATGCCAGGTTCTCCTGCTTCAGCATTAACAGATCTAGGGGGCGATTCTCCACCAGTTTCTTTGCATGCAGCTTTTACAGCATTAAGAAGTCCTTCTGCTCCTCTTTTATTTGGTTCTTTAGCACCAACAAAAACTACTTCTTCTTCTGCTGAATCATTTATTATTTTTAGCATGACAAAAAGCTTATCAACTTGTGTTCGGTCAACACTGCCATCACATCTTAGTGATGACGCAATAGCCTGTTTAACATGTTCACTCAATGTCTTCTTATGTGATCTCACAATTATTTTCAGTAGTTGACGATGGGATGCTGGGTTGACATACTGAAAGTCAATTTTTAAGTTATTTTCTGGATGGTTAAAAGAGAAAAGATTTGCCATTTCTGATGCCACAACTCTACCAGCTATATGCAGATAATGTAAGTTTCTTTGCATCATTAAAGACATGGAGGAAAAGTTTACCCAATTTATTTGCTAATTCTTCATTTGCTGTTGAGATGTGGGATCCTATTGGTGTCTCCTGATACAACTTTTCAACAGGCAACTTTTTAATTCTTTCAGATTTCATAGCTTCTTTGTGGTATTTTGTTTGCACATGATTTTCCAGTGTCCTGGATCGGTAAACTGCACCACATTCTTTAACTATATCTGGTAACTTATTCCTCACGAACAGCTTCATAGTGTTTAGGTTTTGAAAACATACTTCACATCTGATGAAATGTTGTTTTTTACACTTCCAGTGTTTGAAGTTTTCCATGTTCATCTTGCTGCATTCATGCTCTTGTGATGATGCACATGTGTCTGTATCTCTATCCCTATGAGATTCAAGCTGATCTGAATCGTCCAACGGATGTGTTGTCTCGTCTTCCACTTGTTCTTCTGAATTATTTATGACTTCGATTTCATCGGTGAAAGAAGTGCCGACGATACTTGTAAAAGCGTTTGTAGCAACAGTAACCTGTCGAGGAGTAGATATCCCCCGTGATATCCATTGTAAAAGAGAAGATTGAGAGTTTGTTTTTGAAGTTTTACCAACATTTTCACCCATAATTTATCGCGTTTTCCCTGCACCACCATCCAGAATACCGAACACTAAAATGACGACACTAAAACTTTATGTAAAAGAATTATGCTGTCTTCTAGGTGAATTTTGTGCCCAGGACCCCTCTCCTCCGCAGAGGAGAGAGGTCCTTCCTGAATTTACAATCATCTTATTTCATTTTTTTACATGAAATAGGACTACATGACACTGGGCGTATTTTTGTGATAGAAAAGGTGATAGTAATGAGTAATCTCGTTTTGCTTCTTTTAACATATTATCACACCTATTTCTCACAGTCGTCTATATTATTAGAAATCACAGCCTTTCTTTTGAGTTTGTCTCGATTTATTAAAAGTGTTCTTACTTCAAGAGTCATCCAAAGATTGTTTTTATTTTGTACTAGCTAAACTAGCTTACCTTTGAATGGTGCATTCTTGCTTGTCATCTACAGTCATAAACCATACCTGTCAAAAAAAAGAAGTGAGATTGCCGGGGTCCAGGTTCCGGCAGGTCAAGGGCAAATCAGTTCTGAGTGACTTAATCACTCATTTTCCTTCGATGAAAACACACGGAAACGTGGTTCTTTCTCGCTCTGGGTGTTATCGGAAACTACGAGTTTACTTTTTTTACTACGATTTCATTAGTTATAATACGCTGCCTCAACCAATCACTAACGTCCTTCCATAGGCATTTCGTACTGCCATTGGTAGGCACGGTGTCGCAATCAAAGAGGTGCTTTCGCGTGTTCACTAAATTCAGCAGATCTTTTTTCAAAAGATAAATTATAAAAAGTGAGAAAGTCGTGAGAAAATGGTGCATGAACCGTGAGAACGTGATTCGATGCTAAAAGTCATGAGTCTCACGGCAAAGTCGTGAGAGTTGACAGGTCTCCATGAACATTTTTCCATAATTCCCACCGGTCATCCCTTACAAAAAAAACACATGTAAATACCACATGTGAATCACATGTGGTTCACATGTGAAATTGGAACCATTATTTCACATGTGATTCACATGTGGTCTTACCACATGTGAATCACATGTGAAATTGAAACCACCACATGTGAACCACATGTGATTCACATGTGGTCATACCACATGTGAATCACATGTGGAAAGGTCACATGTGAACCACATGTGGTTATCTGAATCACATAGATGTGGTCCACATGTTAACCACATGGGTCCACATGTGGTTCACATGTTAATCGCATGTGGTTCCATGACCAACATGAGATATGGACCACTTGTTGTCAACTACTCACTAAAAAGCAAAACAGCAAAATAAGGAAAGGCAAGTTGATTGAATTGAATGTTGTAATTGCATAAAAATACATAAATATTTACATGAAATCTTTAAATAACTAGGCAGTAGATCAACATTGGTTAAAATATCTAAATATACATTCATAACTTTACATTATATTTTAAATTGTATGTAGAATTCTACTTAAAACGTGCATGGTAATCTAAGTCCATTCAGTTATTGCCTATTGTCACCTTTTTTCCCCTTATTTTCCATGGTCATTCGTATGTCCTTGCACTTTTGTGCCATGGTTGACTTTATAACCGAATCAGTGGCCTCTGGAAATTTTTTACTGACAAAGTCTGTAAAAATTAAAAACAGTATTATTGATATATTATTTCATAGTATATATATGTTACTATGCTACAGATTAAATATATATATACATGTATACAGTATATACATGTATTTATGCCTTTATTTTTTATTGGTACATCATATGTACTTCAAAATTTGCTAACATATTTAACAATAGGTGCACACACTTTGGGGGCAAGACCACGAAATGTGGTTTTTATGTTTTTGCAAAATGTTTCGCATTATTTAAAAAGCTAAAATTGTGTGATATATTGTCGCAGCAAGCTAACTGCAATAAGCGTTATATAAACAAGACTACATCACATTCTTCCAAAAGGTCATTCTACAACCGCTGAAAGAAATTACATGATTTTAAAAAAGAAAATGGCGTTGGCAAAGCGTGTAGCTGAGCGAAGCGAGAAAATTATATTAAAAAGAATTAATAACAACTTTTCCTTTGTTTATCCTTGAAATGAGCAAAGTTATTATGAAAAACTTGTTTAACAGCAACTACAAAAAATTGAGTGCATTTCAGGGGACTTGATTTCAAAATTCTCCTGGGGGAGAACTACCCATTCTAGGCAGGTCCCACCTTAGGCACTCGGCCAGTGGACAGGTAAAGTATGAATCCTAGCTAAGCCCCTGAACACAAGACGATTTTAATTGTCAATGTGGAAAGTTTGGGCTATAAAGAGTTAACAACTTTCTTTAACAAGTTCAGGCAAAAAGATTTAAACACATAAGACTAACCTATAATCATTTCAACCTTGGTTTTATCCAGTGCAGGACGTCCCTCTTTGCTCTTTCCTGTGACAGAGGATTCTGCCAAGACTTTCCTTTCAAACAATGTAGTCATAAGATTCGCAGTCATCTTCTTAAAATTGGGTGATCTCATGACTTCACCCATTTGGACTGAGTTAACATAATCCTAAAAGATGATGAGGAAAACACACCTATTTTTAGAATACACACACATCTTAGAATATACCAATAAAAAACATTATTAGAATATTCAGCCCAAGCAAAACCAAGAAAATGTGCAATTTGATCACACCCCTAGGACATACTTGTATGCAAGTACAATGAATGCACAGCCACTGATTTATATGATAATTGACCCCCAGTCTCTTTCATTATATGTACATTTTTATCATGGGCAAGTGAATGCAAGGGGTCTATAGAGCAGGAAAAAATATTAGCTGGGAACTAATTAATAATACATTAGGCATTTAAACATACCGATAGCTTTGGTGAATCACAAGGCTCTGAAATAGCACCATTTTCCTGTGCAGGTTGACTTCTGTCTGATGCTGGTGACTGAGGTCTCACTGGCCGTGGAGATGGTATGCATACAGATGTCTTTAACTTTTGCAATGGTGACTGACTTGATGTGCTTTTTATATGTGTATCAGCAAGTGCTGCTTGAACTGCTTCTGTTACCAACCCTGGCAACCCTAAAATAAAAAATGATGATCACTGTGATTTGTCTGACCAAGTCACATGATTTTAATGTTAAAAATAGTGTTTTCTACCACTTCTGATTTTCCAAAACCCAAAGTTAATTTGAACACTTGAGAGATGGTAAAGTTAACATATTTAAATTTTAGTACCGTAATTAAGTCTAAGGCTTTGAACATATACACTTATATGTAAAATATTGGTGCTGAAATGCCAGGTAACATATATTGTATCCTGTGAAAGCTGGTGCTTGTTAGCTTGTAACATATACATTAATGGGAAATGACAATACATTTTTTATTGCTTTACATGATAGAAACCATGAAACAGTAGAATAACTTCTTTTAAAATTTTTTATAATTATTTGTAATTATTAATTTTTTAAAATCTCTCTTAGTTCTTGAGATATTTAATATCAAAATTTAGCATTGTGCACCATATTGTATAAAATTTTAAAAAAATTAACCTCATTAGGATGATGTCAAAACAGCAATTAGTTGTTAAAATTATCTCTGAGGTAGCACAATTTCAAGCGAAGCATGTTTGATGTGTCATTTCTATAGAACTGCTCTTAACTTCTTTCAATATAACAACATTCATAATGACCACATTATGTTATGTCACACATTAGCAAAAAATTTAACTAAAACGCTCACTTTTATGAATTCTTGCTATTTCACTCTGTAGCTTTTGGATTTTTCCTAGTACTTTAACCAAAGGTTTGCTGTCATCACCTCCATTCTGGGCACACTCTTGTCTTGTATCATCATCCGATTCCTCACTATCAATAGCAAGCATTTTATACACCTTTCGGTATGCTTCTTTTTCGGCCTTCCTCTTTGTATTTTGAATTTTCTATGAAAATATTGTATCATCAGATATATAGTCATATTGGCTTCACTGGTACATCATTCCCTACTGAGTGTTTTCAGTATAAATTATTGTATGTACAGCAAATTGTTACAAACCTTAGTACTGGTTATCTCAATCTGCTCTGGTTCATTCTCTTTATCACTCTCAAAGCCACCACTGGCACTGTCCATGCTGGCATCAAGATCTTCTTCCCCATGATAAATAAAGATCTTTTCCTCCTCCATCAGTTTTTTCTTGCTGTCTAAAGTTAAATATAATAATTTTACTTCTAGGCATTTCACTCAAAATACACAGACATTATATTTGTGTGCAATCTGGTCAATATTTTTGGGAAATATTACACGCTAGCTTGAGGTGTCATTGCTGATGACGTTAAATTGACAAATCCGAGCAAAAAAACTGGGGCGAGCACGAGAGTTGATCAATGGCTGGTTATGTAATGTGGCAAATATGAACTTTTTCTACGTATTTCCAGCGAAAATTTACAAGCCTTTAAAGGCGATTGATAATTTAGTAGCTCATATAAACTACATACCCAATATAAAGCATCTATTTGAAACGTAGGCTCCCAATATTGAATAGTATAAATCACACGCGTGGTGTATTGTCACAGTGACAATTAATCTAAGTCTATAAATTACCATATACTACGTCTACGGTGAACGTTTGTATATAATCATCTCGTAGATACTTACTACCAGCATAATTCATTATGATTGCTCAAATACTTACATTTGTCGCTAAAATTCTTGCCAAATACGATTTCCAGCCGCTCTTAGGGGGCTTCACCTTCGTATCCCCAAACATGACCATTCCTCTCTTCTCTTCTCTTTATCTTCTAGCATCGTTTTGTCCTTTACGAATTCTTCGCTTAGTATACTAATCTCGTTGGATTCGATCCAGTGAACAAGGACGTATTTCATTTTGAAAATATTTATTGCAAAAGAGAGCTCCTTCTTCACGTTCCAAATGAAATTCAACAACTCAGTAACCTCAGTCACTCTGAATTGACGAATTGTAGATCTGAATTGCGCGCGCAATGTGACGTCATGTTCGTGTGGTGTTTCCTTGGGTCTTAATTCCGGTCGGAAATATTGCAATAATTTATTATAGCTCTATCCAAGAACAAGATGGCAAAGCGATACAGAATAGAGATGTTTGTTATACTTCAGTATATGCAGTAGTTAAAGTAGGGCTTCTGTAGTGTCCAAACATTTACACTAGCGATATTTCAAAGCCGGATAGCTGGCGGATCGAGTTGTCGGGTGTTTGTATACCGGAGAAAAATTTAGCTATCAATCCCATAAGCACTTCCAATTCACAGCAATCATGGGGAGCAACTGAATGAAACATTTTATCTATCATGGCAGAAAGTCCTAACACAAGAAAAAGAGATCTTTATAAATTATATGCGCTTAACCCTGAAGATGAAAGTTTTTGTGCGAAGATTCCAAAAACCACCCAATGGCGTCGCCGCTGTCAACAGAGAGACGATTTATTCGAAGACGGTGTCGGTGAAGAAATAGTAGATAATCATACTGAGCCTGATCATGAAAGTATCCATATCGATCTTGAAGTTGATGGCCTCAATGAAGGTGACGATATTCCAGGTAAGAATAAACCGTGGGTTCTGACCACTGATGCTTTCATTCAACATTTTAAAACTTTATCATATAATAAAATAAGGTTCCGCTGTTTCAATCATAATCACTCATAATGTGCTTTAATTTTGGGTCCAATTTGTATTTTTGTAGGCGATTACCATAACGATTCTCATCATTATGAGAATCTGCAAGTTGGTGATTTATACAGTGTTGAAGCTGTTGGGGGATTCGAGGAGGAGAGCCAGAATGGAAATCATAATGCCAGTGGAAATGAAGAGATTAGAAGGGTAAGTGTGCCAGTTAATGAGTTATCCTTTAAAGCATAAAACACAATGGACATGGTTCAAATTTTAGTTATTTTATTTACAATACATTGAACCCTGATCTGTGATATAATTTTCGGATTATATATGGTTTGGATATGTGGTATTATTCCAGTGGTCAACACCTGCAATGAGAAGAGTTCGCCCCATTTGGCACTAGACAGAGTAAAATACTAAAGGGGATGGCTGTGGGCAGCTTGAAGTGCAATGGGTTAAATTGTGGTATTTACATAATGATTACTGGCAGACCTTCTATTTTTTGACTAATTTGCTGGGCACATTGGTATGACTTGTGAAAAGTATTATATTTGTATAAATACATGTATCTGTATGTATTGATGGTCGGCTTGTTAATTATGTTAAGGACGATGAGGTTGGTGATGATCAAACAAATATTGATGAACCACTGTATGAAAATTCTCCTATTACTCTTGGCCAGTGTCTTCTGCTCCTGATGGCATTTGTACTTGGGAACAACCTCACCAGTGCAGCTGTTGGTAATTTGCTTAATTTGTTAGCCATGATACTCCCTACTGGATCTCGCCTACCTAGGACAAAATATCTGTTTGACAAATATTTTAACACTTTTAAAGAAGGGCTTGAGCACAAATTCTATTGCCCAAATTGTCAAACACTTTTTCAATCAACTGAAAAGTTAAAGTGTGTAATTTGTGATGTAGAATACCAACAAGAAGCACTGCTTCAACAAGGCAGTTTTTTTTTATATGTATCTATTGAAAAGCAGTTAAGGGATTTGCTTGCAAAAAATGATGTATCAGATGACTTAGAATACCGTTTTAATAGAAATAATAACAACAGTGTGATTAGTGATATTTATGATGGCCAAATGTACAAGTGTATTGGTAATGGTATATTAACCTCTGATAGGAATGTTTTAAGCTTGTCTCAGTTGTGATGATGTCCCACTTTTTCGGTCATCCAGCTTTAGCATTTGGCCACTGCAAGGTATGCTTAATAATGAACTACCTCCTCAGAAACGAAGGCAAAACCTTTTTCTGATTGGCCTTAGGTTTGGTTATAGTAAGCCAAACATTCTTCAGTTTTTGGAACCATTTACTAATGAAATGAGAAAGCTTGGGTCGGTTGGTATGACATGGTTGCGGGGTGGTATTGAAGTGTGTTCCAAGGTCCTTTCTTGTGTTTGCTCATGTGATAGTGTTGCGAGGTGCTTTATCCAGAATATCAGTTTAACGGTGTTAATGGTTGCACCTGGTGTTATAATCCTGGTGTCCGGATCCAAAAAGGTCGAGGACATGCAAGGATATATGTTCAGAGGGCTGAAGGGTATAACCTTAGGACCAAAAAGGAGGTAATATGTGATGCAAAGAACGCATTTAAAGAGAACAAAACTATCAATGGTATGAAGGGTTTATCAAAGTTGCTAGAATTGCCACATTTTGATATTGTTAGAGGATTTCCTGTTGACAATCTTCACTGTGTTGATCTTGGTGTGTCAAGGCAACTAGGCCATCTTTGGTTTGACACATGTCATCACCATGAACCTTGGTATTTAGGAAAGCATGTAGCAGAGATTGATGCAATGCTTCAGCAAATATTGCCGCCGCATGAAGTAACCAGGGCCCCTCGGTCGGTCACACAGAGGGCTTATTGGAAAGGGTCTGAATGGCATTGGTGGATTCTTTTGTACTGCCCTATTGTCCTTCATGGTCTACTACCTTCAAAGTACTTCCAACACATGTTGCTTTTGTCACATGCCGTTTACTTGTTAACCAAGGCCACCATTACCCAATCGAATTTAAATAATGCAAATGCTTCATTGACTAGGTTTGTTAATGAATTTCAGCAATTATATGGTAAAGTTCACATGACTTATAATGTTCACCAGTTAACTCATCTTACTCAAACTGTGATTGACTGGGGTCCACTTTCTTTTTATTCAACTTACCTTTTTGAAGGTTTTAATTTCATCCTGAGGAGACTTTTCCATGGAACACAAGCTGTGTCTTTGCAGATTGCAAATTCCTTTTTATTATATCGAGCTCTTGATGTGTATTCTAATGTCTCACATAGTGATGGGGAAAGTGCAATTTCATACTTCATGGAAACACAGTTAAAAGGTACTGTTCCAGTGAAAAAAGCAAAGAGGGTTGGTAGTGGAATGGTTTTTCTAGGCACATCATATTGTCGGCCATTCACAATTGAGGAAGAATTCCTGGTTGAAAATGATGCTTGGTTTGGTGCAGCCCATGATGGTGGTCAAGCTGAATTCTTTATGAAGGCTGTTGTTGATGGTCAAGTTGTACACTGTGAGGAGTACAAACATAGTTCTCGGAGAAAGAACTCCATTGTAGGTCTTGCAGATGGCACAATAGTAGAGCTGCAAGTATTTGTTCTTGTTGGCGGTCTGCCCTTTGTTTTTGCAAGGGTGGTTAATGTGGGTCGACCGTCCTGGCTTAGAAGGGATGTTGAATGTGGTTTAATTTGTTGTCATGTTTATAAAGTGGTTGATGTTGAACCAGTTTTACAAATTGTCAGGCTAAGTGACATCAAAGATAAATTTGTTGTTTTTACTGACAAGAATGTAAATACCTTTGTATCTCAATTACCCAATACATTTGACAGAGATTAATTGGGTAGTAATCTAGCAAAACTGTTAATGTTTAATAATTTTGTGAACACTGTACAACTAAGTGTACTATAGTTTAAAAAGATCTGTAACATATCATAGAATAAGTATCACTTTAAAAAAATATAATTCAACCCTTATAGCCCAGACTGGTCTTAGATGGGGTGCACCGTAGATAGTGAATTTTACTATCCGGCCGGATGCCAGATATCTGAAAAATATCCGGCCGGATATTTTA
>JAOBAZ010190651.1:0-10307 GCA_026546875.1 Pteroeides caledonicum | reverse complement strand
TCTGTCTGTCTGTCTGTCTGTCTGTCTGTCTGTCTGTCTGTCTGTCTGTCTGTCTGTCTGTCTGTCTGTCTGTCTATTTCCCTAATATATGCATAACATGTATGCGTATAGCCAAACTATAGTATCTCCGGGATGGTAACGCAAATTTTGTTGTGTTCATACACTCTGAAAACAACGAATTTCTAAAGAAATGAAATATAAGTAATGGTTTGAAATTTGCATTGCTAGCCTGGGAAGATTAGGCTGACTACGCCGCTGCGAACCACGTCTGTGTAAGCTGCCTTAACCCTTTATTGCACGTTGTCAACTTTTAGTATTTTACTATAGCTAACGCCAGACTTTACAGATTTTACGTGACACTGGGGGAACCTCTATGCAATAAAGGGTTAATAAACTATCTCTATTAACCCTTTATTGCATGGTGTCAACTTTTGATGTCGACCCTCTATTGCATAGAAGTTTTCCCAGGCGTCATTCAGACACCTGGGAGAACCTCAATGCAGTAAAGGGTTAAAATAGTTTGGCTAACATGTTTGTACATGCTTTGTAAGGACATAAAACAACTCACCGGTGACACCAACAAGCCTAATTTCAAAGGATTCTCCGTATTCTGCCTGCTTATCTGATAGCAATTTCAACTCGAGGTTCTTTGAGCGAACGCCATATTGGAAAACCAGTCCGCCTTTGGTTTGTTGAAAGTCGCCAGTGGTTAACGCCAGACGCGATCCATTTGGAAAAACTTGGTAGACTTGCCAATGAACAGCAACTGTTCCAAATGCACCACGATATCGAGTCACCCTTAAAAATACAAATGGGATATTACACGGCGCTGCAAAGACATGTGTTTTTCCAAATTTCATGCACTTATATTCCACCAAACGGTGGAAAATAAGTGCATGAAATTTGGGTTTGTGGAGTTAGCGTAAAGTTCACCCTACAAAATTATGTATTTTTTATGCGGGGGAAATTACAAAAGTCCCACATATTGTGTCCCGAATTCACATGGAAAACATGTGAACTGATAGCAGTCGCATATGAACTAGGTGTGATCACATGTGAATGCATGTGAATTATTGACGTCACATGTTAAATTGAAACATCACATCTGGAATTTTGATGAGGGTAACCTCCTAAATCTGCTTTTTTGATCAGTCACATTAACAGTTTAACATTTTTTGATGACTTTATTTATGACCTTATTCTGCGGCACCCAGGGTGAGATGATACTGACAAGTTATATGGAGGAATGCTCTCTAAAAATTTAACAGTGTTAAGATTGTGGGGAAATGGAAAACTGGAAAAGGAAGGCATAGCGGTTAGCAACTTGCTCATTGAGTTCATGGACAAGATCGTTTATTTAGAGCAATCTAAAGCTTTGAAACAAGATAGGAAAGATTGTGATTTACAAATGGTTTACTCTTAAATATGTCTGAAAATGTGTAAATTTTTAACAGCAAATTATACATCTTTATTTAATTGTTCGTTCATTATCGTCGCTTTTTGAGTTTCACTCCAGTTTTCTTCAAGAGTTGATTTTAGGCTATTAAACCTCAATACCAACTGCTAGTATTGGGTTTTATTATACAAAAACTATATTTCTTAGTTAATGAAATATTGTTTGTGTATAAAAATAAAAATAAATAATAAAAAAATTAAATATAAATATAAAAATAAACAATAACACTAATGAGTCATATATATCCTATTAATTCAAATAACTAAACTGTTATCAGAACTGTTATACAGTTTAGCACACTACTCAGCAAATGGTCAACACTCACCTGAAACTGACCGTCTCTCCCTCATTCCCAGTCTTATTCAGTTTTGAGCTGCCGTCAAAGTTAAATATGCCGTTAGGATCGTCGCTGGCTGCAATAGTAACGGTAGCACTGGTGTGACCATAAATACTTGTGTCGCCAGTCGATGCTGTAAGAACCACAGTGAAGTTCTCGTTGCTCTCGGGAATGTTGTCATCTGGCACCACTATAGAAATGGTTTCTCTGCTAACTCCATTAGGAAAGAGGATTTGCTGGCTTACAGGTGTGTAATCGTGATCTGCCGACGTAGCAGAGCCGTCGATGGTAGTGTAATTGACAAGTACTGATTCTTGATTACGACCATGTCGCAGAATAGTAAGCGTAGCGGTGCTTCCCTCAGTTACTGTCACATGTGTATCCTGAAACTCAATGGCGTCGTCATTCCTGAGAATTGTTAGAGTAGCGAGATTTGGCTTTCCGATCTTAGCCCCATTTGTAACCTTGGTTAGCTCAACTGTGAACGTTTCATCGTTTTCTGGAATCTAAACACAAGTGCAAAACTATTAAAAGATACTGTTGTACATAGAGTTACATAAAAGTTGGCGGAGAATAATTGAGTATTGCCAGCAGAACAGCAGCATACGCCAGGAACAGCTATTACCACGAAGCACTGTCACTAAAAGTTAACTGCAGCACCAATGCTATCATTGCCACAAACAGCTCCAACCACTTTTTTCATCAACATCACCAACGTTTGCATCAACAACCATAGCAGTAGGACGACACACACGCACGCACGCAAACGCGCACGCACGCATACAATAAAACGCACACACAAACGCAGACACATACACATACATCTATACTAACACCACCAACACTGATATCATTAACATCACCAATAACACTAACGCCACAAATAACACAATCATATCAACTACCGCAACTAACCTAACAAACTATACAAGGATTTTACAGGGAACGCAGAGGGTGCACACCCGCAAACGCTCAAATATGTTTGGCAACCCCCCGCCACAAACACACAATTTGCACCCTCTCAACTAATACATATAGCACTAATCTATTTGCCAAAATGTTTCAACTTGCAGGCATATGTGGCCACCCTTCTTAAATTTGGTTTGATTTTATGAGGTTACAACATTACAATGCACCCCCGGAACTTGCTCACCCCACACAAAAATATAAAAATCCGTCCTCGTAACCAATGACACCAATGGTAACAACAACAAGAAAAAATACTTACATCATCTGGCAAAGAGAAAATGTTCAAAGTTTGAAAATGCTCTTCGTGCTGAAAAGTAACGTGTCCAGAAGTGCGGGAAATATCCAAAGCGGCGGTGCTCTGGGAAATGTTCCAATAAACTGTTACGTATCCATATAACCCACGTGTTCGTTCCAAGACAAAACCAGCCACTTTACGTTCACTGTCTTTCCCTTCGACTGTTTGTCAAAAAAACACAAAACTTGAAAGATGCGAGGGAAACGAAAATTGTTGTCAGAAAATGAAATAAAATAGCTAACTCATTATGGGTAAGTTCTGTTGTTAAACTGTACCTTACACCGTGTACCTTACAATATAACATGAAACCTAGCTTTTTATAGACGCTTTGATGTTTGAAGACGTTTCCTAACTATACCTATACCGACTTTGGTTCAACTTCGCCTGACCCATTTCTTATCAAAATGCCGATAGCGTACCGTCAATTCGATTACCAACTAGTAAATGCAAAAACAGGTCGCGAGTCTGGGAAGCTAGGTGCACATCAAATTTTCCATATTGGGGGTTGCGCACAGTATGTAGTCATATATTAGTACAGCTTTTGGTTAGTTACCCATGAAAGAAGGTACATCGTGTCAATTCGGTTACAGAGTCACTATGAATGAGATCATAGTCAGTAAAGTAGATGGTCTGGAATCTCATTATCTATGTTATTGTCTAGGTTTATGCAAGTTTGTGGAACTTCGTGATCACGTGCCTATTGAATATTGACGAAAACAACCAATGAGGATGATTCGGAAAAGCGCTCACCCATGAGTTTAAGAATGGAGACTTAAAGCACCGTTATTAGATGATCGTCCTAAAATACAATTGTCACGTGATAACGAAGGTGCACAAAGTTCTCATAAACCGAGATCAACAGAGATAATGAGTTCTATTGAATTATTAACAAGCTTCCAGACCATCTACTCTACTGACTATGATGAGATACAAGAGGGAAAAAGGTATTTTTACTTTTTTTCCTCTTGTATCTCATCCGATAGGAAAAAAGTAATTTTCTTAATATATTTTAAGTTGTAAATAAAAAACCTTAAAATATAATCATATACATTAAGCTACATGAATGTTCATAATGCATTACTCGCTATTCTTGTTGGCGTTAAAGCGTCCGTCTCGCTTTCTGGTTGTGCGCATAACCACTAAATTATACCCCACAAGTTCTCCGCATTGAAAGCTATATGAGTGTTTTGCAAATCATTTAGAAATTACAAAAGCGGCACTGACTCATTTATTACTATTGGTATCATAATATTATGATCGTAATAATTTACGATTTATCTTACCTATAGAGAGAGACGTGTTAAGAAAGATAATTATTCCATGTGGGTCATCATTGCTTAATACAGTTACGTTGAACTCGGTGAAGTTTCCCAGAATGCTTTCTTTTCCTTGGAAAATAATTGGTACCAAGTGAAAGGTCACTGTCTCATTAATCTGCGATTGTAATAAAATAAAAAACGTTTGTAAACGAAAAAATGTCTACTATTAAACTATATTAATACTCTTCCCTTCTTGCAGTATGGACCCGTTCAGCTCAATTTATATAACTGGAGGGAAATCTCGCGACCTTTCGCAATACAGCTGGTAAGTAACGCCAAGTTTATAATTGTAATACGTCATTTCCAGCCGTTGGTCTTTTGCACAGTTTAGTCAGTGGGCTTGATACTTACTTACTTTATATAACTGCAGGGAGATCTTTGGATTGCCGAGTGACGCCAATTTATAACCTCATTTCCAGTACTTTTGCTCGGTCTCGCACGTACTAAACTGTGCAAAAGACCGAGCAAAACGACTGGAAATGACGTATAACAATTATAGTATTGGCGTCAGATTCCGGCACTGCGGAAGGTCGCGAGATCTTCCCCCAGCTATATAAATCGAGCTCACTGTATGGCCCATGCTTATTGGTCCAGTGTTACTACCACTGACCTGTATTTAGCTGGACTGCTTTCTCGCATCTACAATGACTGTCAGCAAGCGTAGCCTATTTTCAGGCGAAATATAAGAGCATTTGCTCATTCTAAACAGCCCTGACTGACAAAAAACGATAAACTGACAATCGAAGTTTGGATTTTAATGACGAGAATCCATAAAAAACCTATGCATGATAGTAGAGTACTAAGAACGTACAGTATATTAACAATATAGATGTACATAACTAAAAAATAATTATATGTAAAATAAACAATAAAAATATATTAAATATATATTAAAAATGGACAATGCAAAACTGTAGCGGTTCTCACTTGTCGCCGGCAGTCGGCAATCTGTTGTACTATCACTAAAAAAAACAATTTACCAGCCAACAACCACTGACATTGGACATCGCTGATATTTACGACAAGCGTAAACCAGTCTTTAACAGGGCTTCCCCTATGAAAGGAAATTTCCTTCCAATAGCTTGCCCCAAGGAGGGGAAGGATAAAACATTACCGTCCTTTTTTGGAAAGGTTCTTTGTTTGTTTTATTTTGACTACACCCTCCCCCAAAGTGTTAGGCGTATGCAAATATTTTGTGGAAACACTGCTCTTTAAGTACCTGAACTGGAAACTAAAAACAAATGATCTAGTTTTACCCACATTTATGCAAAACTGTGACCAAAATAGTGATCAAGTGTCTATTGTTTTTTGAGGCGATTAACCAATTTAACAGTACTTTAAATTTTTTTTTCAATCTTATATAGGTGAGATTTTCCGAATCATTTCTATTGGTTGTTTACCTCCACATTCAATTGACACGTGAACACGAAGGTGCACAAACTTACCTAAACCCACAAATAACATACTAAGTAACATGAGTTGGTATGAGGTCCATTGGAGTTTTATCGAGCTTGTACCATGCACTTAAATAACTATATGCTTAAAAACACATCGTACCTCAGGGATATCATCCTCTCTGATATAAAATGTTGTTGTCTTTTTTCTTTCACCCTTGGCAAACACCAACACCTGTTCAGTAGGTAACAAATTGTTTTTTCCTAAAACAAAAACCCGCATCATTCTCCAAACACAAGTACTATTCTTCATTAATACTTCGAGAACAATAATGTAATTTCCTTTTAATATACTTAATTTCACGATTGACTTGGTTTTCTTTCACGTGTCGCGCGATATGTATAAAGTATTTAGTTTACCTTGATGCACTGCGGGATGTACGTATGTTGTAAACCTTAAGGTACGTTTACACATTGCGATTTGTTGTACACGATTCGTATTCTGGCGTATGTAATCAAGTGAGCACGCATAAAATAACGGCGATTTCGCTATAAACTTTACCGGAAACGTTGCGTAAGTAGCAATTTACATACACCAGAACACGAATCGTGTACAAAAAATCGCAATGTGTAAACGTACCTTTAGATAACTAGATTAAAGTTGTGAAAATGTTCGCAAAAACTTCACTGAAAATCTTTAAAGTCGATAAAACCTTGTTGGGGAACTACCTCAACGATATAGTAAGTAAGTTATATACCTTCAACTTGGTACATTAGTTACGGTCCCTCGGACTTCTACTTCTCAGGTCAATAACTGGCTTACATACCGGTATGTAACTCTTGCTTACTTAAAGAAACGCCTCCCTCGAATAAAAGACGCTCTTTTATCGCCAATGCGCCGTTTATTCAAAGCATTCATTCATAAGAAGCAATTCAAGTACCTACATGTATCGTTAAAATGTTATTTAACTCCGAGTGCTAGACTTGGCTACTTGGTTCTCAAAACCTGCTATATGTGCAGTTCCGTAGTGACTGCCGAGAATTTTAATTTGCTACCCCTGTTTCTTTTCTTTATTCTACTTTAAATATTAACCGATAATATATATCTCGTTTTATCATCTGGTCCGTTATAAATAATTGTCAATTGCATTTATAATTTATTAGTACACGCGGCCTTTTTAGTGACCGCAGGACCACTTGGGCGCGGGACTGTGCATCTAAAAAGTTATAATGTTGTACTGATTTGACTTACCATTTGTTGTTTCAATTTTGACAAAACGTTTATCCAAATCTCCGCGAAGACGAATGACATCAACACTAAACCTACTTGGTTCCTGAAAAGTATTTCCGAGAAAACTGTTGAGCACAAATAAGTGTCAAACAATGGAAGAAAATTTCGTAAATGACTCCCAGTAAAAGGAATCTGGACTACTATGAAAAATATTGCTTAAAAGGCATCAGCAACGGCTTTATGTCAAAAGAACTCTTAAAATCACGAGAAATGGTTTTTTATAGTTTTCACGTATCTTGCTTGGTTATTCTCACTTGGAAATGATCCGATGCCGCCATCTTGGATATGCATGTTACGTCATCAGTAGGGCACATGAAACACAAAAATTTCATCTTGAGAACCACAGAATATTTCGGGAGTAAAATTTAATTGCTTTACCACTACACCAATACATGGTAATATAAAACAATTAAAACCATTTTCATTGTAAATATGTTTCCTGCTGAGAGGTTCGGTTTGTTTACTCCGCAAATGACGTCACTAAATGAGGTCAAAATTAAATCCAAGGTAGTAGACAAGACAATTCTTTAAACTTGAAAGGCATTGGCAACAAATTTTTTTATTGTCTTAAATGAAAGAACTCTTAAAACTGTTTAATAACATCTTATACAGTTTCTTCATATCTTGTTTAGTTCTTTATATAATTATAATTCGTGCTTTTTCTCGTGCTTTTCTTGGAGCTTTTGTGACGTCACAACATGAACGCCAAATAAACGCCAAACAGGTTAGCCGGGATTTTGAAAATCTTGGGCTACATCGAGGGAGATCAGGTGAAAATCCACATACACAACAGCATATGAACCGTTTACCCATACTGTCTCTTTAACGCGACTTCGTACAATTACCACAAAGTTATGAAAATTTAGCTAAATTGCTAAGCGTTTACGTTTTGACGTCACAAATCAAGTACTAAATTTGCATATTACAAAAACTTGAAAATAATGCACAGGAGGAAAAACTGTAAAAGAAGTTACTATACAGTTTTAAGAGTTCTTCCATTTCAGAGATATCATTTCTCCTGTTGTGGCACTTTAGGTCAACTAGGGTCAACTTACTCTATTTTTCGCTCAACAATAACAAAAGCAACACAGTGGCGCGTCTTGTTTTAGAACCCAGCTACAAACAATCGAGTTCTACACCAGACTAAATCTCTTGCGCGTTAAACAATATAACGACTCTGACACATTCACCTTTCACCGATCCTTGTACGACAAATAGACAACACAAATTACTGGCGATCATAAAGTTATACACTTACTGTATATACGAAAGATTTAATATTGTCAAACTGAAAGATTCCTCCAGGATCGTCGTTGCCCAAAATGGTTAAAACTAGTTTTGACTAAAAAAATAAAATATTAAAGGTAATATAGTATGAAAATGAAACAAAGTATTATATGCTGAATATATCATACATTTATATATATATATATATAGAGAGAGAGAGGATATTACACGGCGGCGCGAAGATATGGATTTTAATTTCGAGTGGTAAAAATAATATTTCACGAACGAGCGAAATATTGTTTTCAACACGAAAAAATAAAATCCATATGTTCAAGCCACCGTGTAATGTTCTGTTTATTATACAGTGGTAAGTCGGAATAAGGCAATGTGACTGGCGGGAAAACATCACGTGATCCATATCTTCAAGTGAAGATATGGAAATAGGTGAAAATAGAGCTATTATATCCACTTACCGAGCCTGGTTGAAGTCTATGATTAAGTTCCGATACATTGTGTAATATAAGAACGAAACTTTCGTCCAGCTCTGGTATCGAATCAGGAAGAATCTCTAAAGAAATGTTCACTGAAGCGACACCTGAAGGTTGTAAAAATAATCATTATTAAAAAAAATCCATAACCAAGAGGGTAAACTATCGCGATATACAGATATTGAAACATAGGCGGCTGAAGATAGGTTTGGTTGGGAGGGGTGAGCCTCGAACGCCTAAGGTGCGAGTATAGCCTCTAGGGGGAATCCGGGGTCATACTCTGCCCAAAATGTTCCACCATTCTTTATTCTTACGGCTTTTCTTCCCCATTCTTGGCTTAGACACAGGATAAAAAATCAACCAGAAGTCCAACTCGCCGAAAAATGATGTCCCCTTTTTTGTACTGCACACCTCAGAATTGCTTACGCCATCCTGGCCAATTCCCTCGGCACTTTTGTCCTACCTGCGATTTATTTGCCGGTCCGAAGGACAAACAAATACGGAAATTTTATTGTATTTTATTAAGATCACCTTGAAATCCGACTGCCATGGCACGTTTTCTTTCATTTTGGTTTTCAATGTTTTAAACACACTGCGAGTGCAGTGTGCCGGTACGAAAAAAATACTACGTAAAGGGCGAAAGCGCCGAGGGAATTGGCCAGGATGGCGTGTACAGATGGCGTATGATGGCAAAAAAGTGGAAATACAAACTTCAAAGAGACCGACAGGGAGTTCTGCTTGATTATTTATTCTGTGGCTTAGAGAGGAACAACAGTTCATTGTTTAAACACTGTTTTCTTGTAATGACTTACAACAAAAATTGTCCCCGGGATATCTTTCTGAGGGAGTAATTTATTACTTATACAAGCACTGGATATAAGCTTTTTTACAATCTGATTGGCTCGCTACTAGCCGGATATTAGCCCATATCTCGTGAGTGGAGAAAATTCAAGATGACCGACCGATTTGAGCAGCTGGGTGAGGACGAAATTTTATCACGCCAAAGGCAAGGAAAAGACAAGCAAATCTAGAATGGAGTTATTTGACGGCAGGTAAACACTAAGCATTACAATTCTACGTTTTATTTTCTGTTTCGCGTTTAGTATTACTAAAAACAAATTATGAAATTAAACAATGAATACAATATAGTTTTGTAAACATCAATGGTAATCCCATGCAGGATTTACTTCTAGAAACACTCACAACCTTTTCACAAATAGTTTACGAACAAATATCTTTACAAAAATGATTTAAACAGATGCTTCCAAATAATTCTAAGATTAAATGTCCTGAGGTAGAAGGTTCGCAATAAAATCACACAAAAACAAAAACAGTGAGAGCTGTTCGAGCCGAAGTATACGAAAGTAAAGTCATTAGAAAGATATTTTAATCCAGAAATTGTATAAATAATAAAACAGTTATTCTGCTCACACTCGTCGTATATGGCTGATAGCCACCTCGGTGCTACGCACCTCGTCGTCTATATCAGTTCATATTTGAGTCGTTTTCGCAGAACAATTGTTAAATATAT
>JAOBAZ010190540.1:0-10308 GCA_026546875.1 Pteroeides caledonicum | reverse complement strand
TCAACGAGACAAGCTAAATCAAAACAAATCAGAACGCGACGCCGTCCTCGACCCGGGAATTCTCGGTCAAAACTGACCTCGCGTTGCCGTCGCGTCCTGCAAACTAAATCACTCTAATATGATTTACATTCATGTTTACTCTGACTAACTCGATGACGATTAGTCTCCAGCTGATCTGACCGTGAGCAAAAGGCCTGGAACTAGCAACAGAAAAGAAACCGATTTTGCTGTCTTTAAGCACTTGTATCTTTGCTTTTTGTTGATGGAATTTCTTGAAAAGTAATTGTGTTTAGTAAACAAATTAAAAAAAACAAAGTCTGTCATTGGGAACGAAGTAAAGTATATTTCAAGTGAAAAAATAGCCCTTTTGATCGAAAAATGGATTTGACAACTAGTGTCAGTCTATTTCCGTGTTTCCATAGCATTTGGTGTGGCTAATGCCAGAGAGTTTTATGCACATAGGGGAAACCCTGTGTCGATAAAAGCCACCCGTAATGGGTTAGCCCTTACACCACAAAAAAGGCCAGAATTGGGCACTTTTGTGCTCTCCTTATCTACAGCTGGATATTTTGAAGTTGAGCGTGATATGAACAATTGTCAAACCGAAGTTTGCCGTTATCAACCGAAGCCGAAGGCTGCGGTTGATAACGACAAAATGAGGTTTGATAATTCTTCATATGCGAAAACCGAATTCAATAACTGTTTTATTATTTGTTTAAAAGAATGAAAAAATTACTTTCACATTTCAAAAGATTAACCTCCCACTCCGTCGTTGTCGTCATTAGCATGACGTCATAACGTTAGGTACGCCTTTTTCGTCCAAGTTGTGACTTCATAACTCGAGCTCGGTCTGTACTCAAAAGATCTCAACCAACATATTTTACTGTACGGACCTCGCGTTCGGTTAATAACTAGTTATTATCAGGGAAGAAATGTAGATGAGGAGGTGAAGGTCCCCTCAGAATAGAGGAACAGATACAGTACCATATTTGATGGTGTATAAGCCGATATCTTATGTGACCAAAATCAACTCCAAAATCAGCCCTTGGCTTATACAGTAAAAAGAAATTTAAAGACAATTTCGTTACCAATTAGCAAATAAATGTTAAATCTAGTACTCGTTTCTTTTTGCGAAAAATGTGTAAATAAAGCACTAACTTAACACTAAAACCACCACAATCAAAAACTTTGATGGTGCCAAATGTGTCAAATGTCACCTATATGTTTCCAAATGCAAAATAACCTATCAGTAATCAGGCTATTGTGAATTTTTCAAAACTTCAACAACAAAAGAAACGACAGAATATTCAGGACATGAAGTATCCATCCAATGGGAAATAAACATGGGTGACAGTCCACTCCTGCTAACGTGGCAGAAACAACTTGTGTGCATCATATATTAAAAATACTAATTTGTAATTGTTTCTTTTTAGTCACCACAACACGCCTTTACCTGACAATGTTTTAAACAGTATTTTACAACATAAGAAAAGAGATGGCTTATCGAGTACTGATCACCCACATATATCATCTGGTAGAGATGGTAATACCAGTCATACTGTTAAACACTTACCAGCATCACAAGGAAGAGATGGTGTTTTGACCACTACTCCTGGCGTTAACCAATCTGATGTGGTGCCACCAAGTACCGTGGCAACCAATGTTGAGCAACCCAGTATAGTACCATCAAACAATAGTTCTTTATCTACTACTCATGCTACTGAGCCACCTACATTGCCGCCTGCATCATCGCCAAAGTTCAACCAGCCCTCACCTAGACCTTCTGCAAGCCCCTTGTCATCATCCTGTATACCTAAACATTCTCCTAATTCCTCACAAACATCCCTCAGTCCTCCGCACATTTCTCCCCATCCCCAACCATCCCCAAAGTCAATGTCCCCTTCATCATTGCCTTCACCCCTGCCAACATTTTTAGACCCTGAGATGCAAAATAGTTTATCTGGTGGGGTAAGGATTAAGATGGAGAAGAATAATTCACCACCATCGTTCCCACAACCATGTTCTTTAGTCAAAGAGGTACGTGATAATGATTTTTGCTGCAAAGTTATTGTAGTAAAGAAATACCAAATGGGTTTCTAAGTTTGAATACCGGTGCCTTACCAAGCATAATGGACAAAGCACAAGTTGAAGACAAGTGTTTTTAGGTTTTCAAATGTCAAGCAGTCTAATCCATCCCGAATGTTTGGACGAGAGTATGCAAACACAAAAACAAGCATTGGGTATTTCTTTTCTAATACAATTTCAATCAATTTTGCTCCCTTCTGATTGGCTTAGAACTTTAGTATTAAGTTTAAATTTGTTTTACAATGGGTATTAAGAAAAAAATACCACATGCGGTATTATTTATGAATATTATGTTTTCAAAACTACGTAAAATTTATTGAAATTGTATTAATAGGAAATCACACTTGTCGAAGAATTAATGAAAAATCACACTTATGTTTGGCGAAATAATTCATAATACCACGTGCTATTATGAATTATTTCGCCAAACACGCGAGCGATTTTTCATGAATTCTTCTTGAACCGTGTAATTTCTTATACTAAAATAATAGATAAAATTGGTGGGGGATTTTTGTGCTTGGGAACACTTATTTTAATTTTCCTGTAGTGCTTGCCACTGATCACAGGCATAAGAATAATTTTACCAGTAAATAATGTCTTTTAAGCGTTTGCATTGGATAGTTATCCAGTAAATATGAGGCATTATTTACTAGCCAGACAAGCAAATGCTTTTTCCCCAAGTTCGCTTTCCAGAGTCGTTCGAAAAGTCGTTGTTGCATTCATCAACTAGTAAAATTATTATTTATTTCATTCTTGGTGATTATTCATCTCGACTTCGTTAAATAATTGTTAAATGTTTGTCAGTCATGAAGAGTAGTTTTACTTTAGTTTTCCTATAGTGGTTGCCAATTATGTTCTTATTTGATAAGTGAAATGTTCTATCCTCGGTTTTTAGTTAATTTTCTAACTATATTTGTTACGACGTATGGCAACACTGCTGAGCATCACATTGTTTATAAAATCAAAAATTGGAATAGTTGTAAACTACCAAATACCAACAGTATTTTTAGGCAGATTTCTCTGCTTTATCAGGAGTTTTCTATGGCTCCTCACAGGGAAGTAAAGGATAAGCTTTACAACTGGCTGAGAGTTCAGTGCAGGAGGATGCTACACGGTCAAATAATTACTATACATAAAAAGAGAACAACAGGTTTTAGATTCATATTTACATTAGCACATGCTTTTTGGTTTGGACCGTCTTCAGTGCTATGATTATTTTTTTCGCTTTTCTTGAGCCATAAGCAACGTCCATAAACAAGTGAGAAAATGTTGTAATCTACAGTATCCTCGTGTATAGACTAAACAAACGACAAAGTCTAAAACAGGAATTCGGATTGGTTTTTAAATAATATTTTAATAAAACAGAAAACCTCTGATAAATGGTTGGAACAAATGTATAGAGACTTAAGAAATGGTTTTATTCTATTGCATGCATGCTATTCGTTTCTATTATATTTTACTATTTCTATTCTTTTTCTATTCTTTTCCTTTTTTGGATCCACATGTACACTGAATTTGGGACGAAGCTCTCGGCAACGAACTTCGTAGTTCAGTCGGTTAGAGCGCTGGGGTACATTTTCACAGGTCGCGGGCTCAATTTCCGGCCGGAAGGCCCTGTAGTGGCATTTTTCGAAAGCGGTCCGCTTTGGGTCTGAGAGTATATACATTCAGCACTCATCCTTATCTTATTCTTCTGTACTGGTGCTTGATACCCGTTTTGATTTCTAAGAAATCTTTTGTTAATTCTAGGAAGGAAGACATTTAAGTTCGTGTGGTAGAAGTTCATCTCGACATAATTTTCATGAACCGTCAACGTATGGTCCGCCGTCAAACAATAGCAGTAATGAGGACTGGTGCGCAGTGTGTCATAATGGTGGAGAACTCTTGTGCTGTGACACGTGCCCTAAAGTCTTCCATTTGCTGTGCCATGTACCCACATTACCCTCATTACCAAGGTGTGCCCTCGGCTTTTTGTTATATTATACAGCAGGGAGCCAGTCATTGCCCCACAATAGCGATCCCAGAAACTTGTCTCATCTCTATTCTTCCCCTTTTGTATTTTTGCCGCCCACTTTCATGCCACCCAATCCGCTGTCTTCTATCTTTTGAGCTCCAGTTTAAATAGGTCATCACTTCGTTATAATTATCTCCTTGTCGCGCATTCCAAAGCTATCTCAATTGGATTTCGATTAAAAAAAAACTATACATTATCACATTCTACCTAATTCTCATCTAAAAACTTGTCATCTTTCTCACTTTGTAGTATGTTTTCGTTTCTCGTCATTTTTCACTTAGATATACAATCTCTAATAATAAATAACAAAAATAATTGTGTTTTTTTGCAGTGATGCCTGGAGCTGTGGTTTATGTGAAGGTTTTGAGACTCCCCGACCTAAAATGGCCGGTAAGGCAAATAAGTAGTGATACTTTATTGTCTAATCCATCAACTATTAATTATTTCTAATAAGTACTAAGGTACTCGGAATACGGCTACCGTCCATACGTACCCGCAAATTTCGAGCACCGAAAACGGATCGAGATTTTCGAATACGATGTGTGGAGATTTTTGAAAACGCCGGCGTGGCCTAGTTCTGTGGACGGGCGAAAAGGAAGTTTTTTAAATACGGCTTTTTTAATTTAACCTACATGTAGCTGATCTGACCGTGAACAAAAGACCTGGAACTAGCAACAGAATAGAAATCCATTTGAAACGTAGTATGTTTAATAAACAAAAGTCTGCCAAAAATTTGGGAACGAAGTAAGGTATATTTCCCGAGAAATTCAGTTGTTACGTTGCAAATTTATGGAAAGCCATGTCTTAGGTGGTTAAATGTCATATTGCGCGGTAGTTTTATCGTTTTACGCGGTGGTTTTATCCATAGAGATCTTATGTTATACTAGAGGGGGCCCGAGCGTGGCAAGCCCAGAAAAACCATCAATTCCGCCGCCATTAGCGGGAACTGAGTCGGGCTCCCGGATGTGTAACCATGGGTTACAATACCTTTAAAAGTTTCGCATGAAATATAAATTTGTGAATATTGCCTACCTGCGTGTCTTCTTTGACCATTTTAAGTTATGTTTTCTGCTAACCATCGTTGCGTATTCACTACAGAGATTTGTTCCCCCTAGTGGCATCAACTGGTTACAATTCCCCCCCCAATGGTCCCTCTAGTATAATATAAGATCTCCATGGTTTTGCCTTTATACGCTGTGCTTACACCGTTATAAGCTGTGCTTACACCGTTATACGCTGTGCTTACACCGTTATACGTAGTGCTTACACCGTTATACGTAGTGCTTATATCGTTATACGCGGTGGTTTCATCGTTATACGTGGTGGTTTTGCCAAAATTGTTTGGATATTTATTGAATTATTTTCGGTGTAGATGTTTTATCCAGCGGACATAAACGTCGACCGCCAATTACTGGAATGTCCGAACGAGACACCAAGGTATGTTTCCAAGCATTTTGTAATTGGATTATAAGTACCAGTCAGATTTATTTAAGTGGACGGAGATCTCGCGGGCTTTCGCACTACCGGAATCTGGCGCCATTTTTTATAATTGCAGTACGTCATTTCTACTGCTTTGCTCGGTCTCGCACGTACTAAACTGTGCAAAAGACCGAGCAAAGAGACTGGAAATGACATAAAAATTGGCATCACTCGGCAATCCAAAGATCTCCCTCCATTTATATAAAGTACATATCGAGCTGACTGATAAGTACGGGCAGGCATGTATTTCAAAGTGTAACATAACAGAGAAAGATGTTTAGGTTTCTGAACGAAACCATGTTGAGTATGCAAATACCATTCAGTCAGCGCTTGTTTTGTCCTAATACTTGTCGTATGACGCTCGCACTTATCCCTGGTTTTTATATACATGCTGTTTGTTGCTACCGTTTCCCCGGAGACCACTTCCGGTAGTCACGTGGTAAACACGAGAAAAGAACGGGCATATTGTTGGGGTTTTAAGTGTTGTGTGTTTGTGTGTCTGTGTGTGTTTGGTCGGTTACGTCAACGGTTCTTGACGTACAGTAACCTAAGTATTTGTAACCGTATGATATTAAAGAAAACAACAACAACGCAGTGTATTGTATGATGTTTTTGTAATAGCAGAGAAAGTATGACAACCCTACCGAGGCGGTAACATGTTACATATCTACTCAGTTCTTCTCATTTATTATCGAGAATGTTAAAGTCTGTTTACCGACAGAACATTTCGCGAAATACGCGCAGGGTACTGACTAAAAATGTCCAAATTTCCTTCTTGTGATAACAGTACAAATGATATTTAGGAATGAGTTTTTAGTTTGTATTGTGCACTGTCTTAGTGATCTTATAATTGTGAGACACGTACCGTCGGTTATACGGCCTTAAATTGAACAGTTCTGTTTTCCTTAGCGATGTGATAGGAACGTATTGTCTAGGGTGATTCTGATATAAATATTCATTGGTGGTTTAATCATGTCAAACCAAAGCTTGTTACCCCATCGCCAAGGAAAATTGGAACTGACCAATCTTGGTTTAGGGCCGTATTTTCGAGCGTTTGGAGGCACCTTCGAGACAACACGGAATCGCTAACTTTGTGGTATTTGCGGTCTCAGCATAGTCTTAACGACTACGATTTAGTGCTCACCCAGAATTTACGTTTCGTTTTTCAGCGAATTCGTGTAGTTCCACTGTTGCTCGTCACTTTGACAAAAGCCGCAAAAATGCAGACCAACAAAATATAAAGCGTTTTCATTTAGGAAGTACTTGCGAACTTTTCCCCGCCATATTTGCTCATTAGATAGTTGGTGACATCATAACGACTCGTGCATAGAGATCTTATATTATACTAGAGGGGGCATTGGGGGTAAAAATTGTAACCAGTTTCTGCCGCCATTAGGGGGACAATTCTGCACCAGGCCTTTATTCAAACGCGCCATTGGCCCGCTATTTACCAATACGATGGAACACTTTAAATGTTATATTTACGTAATATTCAGTTATTGGACAATGTAATTGAACTAATTTTATTAATCTTCAGTGATCGTACGTCTCTTGCTTTTGTGTCAATCTCAACGTCTAAGCGAAACTAATGCGTTATATTGAACGGAAACTTTGTAATCGAAATCTCGTGGTTACACATCCGGGAACCCGACTTATCGCTCCCTGATGGCGGTGGCTTCACTGGTTTTACTGTGCTTGCTATGCGAGCGCCCCCTCTAGTATAACATAAGATATGTATGGACTGGCGTCCCGTGGAGAACTGTGAAAGTTGTGAAAGACTGAAGACGACAATAGTTAGTGTTTTTTTTACAAGGTTTGTCAACATGTCGGTGTGACATGTTGGTGGTCAATGTTTACTTTGTTTTCCTGGCTGCCTACCTGTTTACCTTTCTGCTTACCTTTTTGCCTGCCTGCCTGCCCGTTCGCCCGCCCGCCCGCCTTCGGCCATCAGCAGTTTTTCTCAGTAATCCATCCAACGCCAAATTGTTGATCAACCGTTCTTTGTAGGTATGTGAAAAAGTCTTACTGGAGTTGTTTTGTCATCCTGATAGTGTGCCATTCCATGAAAAAGTTAGCAAATCGGTAAGTGTGAGCAATTTTTGACATTTGTTATAAGTAATAACACAATACTAGATGGGTAATAGCGATTTAATTAACCGCCGGAGGAGAGAAGCCCGAGAAGTTTTGGAAATCCTTCCGAGACGAAAAGTAATTTAGTTGAGAATTTCCCGACAAGTCGTGTTGTTGCGAATTATGCTAACGTCCTGGCCTGAGTTGTTCAAAGGTGGGTTAAGGCTAACCTGTGGTTAATTGTTAATCCACTGTTTTAGTTTACTGTGTTAGAGTCCACATTTTTTGTTGAAAATTCACATCATAACACTTCAACCAATTCTCAACAGTTATGTTAAGAGCAATAACGTTTTAACAAAGCAGAGTTCAATAATTTTGCTTTTCAACTTTTCACTAACACAGGGTTAAGCTAACCGAGCTTTGAACAACCGGCTCCTGTGCTTTTTTTAAACGTCTTGTGAGGTTAATGATAAGCAGTTCATTATATGTCTTCACTACAAGTGTTAACGACATTGTTGACGATGTTACGAGTTTTGCCATGAGTTTTAAAATGGTCTTCTTTCTTTCTTTGGTGTACTTTGTCTCCAGACCTTTTAAGGTGGCTCGATACAGTTTTGGTAAAATTGTCTACTTTTAATTTGAATTTCCAAAGTGTACACCCAAAACGTTAAACAGAACGCTAAAAATGCAGTTAACGTGTATGCTTAGTAAAATTGCTAATAAGAAATTACTGTATAATGAACTTTTGGAAATACATTTGTTGCATAATTACAGGGGCGGATCCAGGAAAAAATCCGAGTGTAGCATAATCTCGAAAACCTCCCTGCGAAGTGCCCCCGAATTTTTCAAATTTTCCCCTGAGAATAGTCAAGCCAAAATCGTCGCAAATTCCGTTTTTGGCGTTTTCAGACATGATTTCTGTGCATCTGTTAAGCATAATAACTGTTAAGCATTTTATTATAAAACGTTATAGTGGAAATCCAGCAATGTTTCACCTAAACATTTTATTATTGCATACTCAAGATCGTCTAAAATGATAAACTATCATTTTTGTACGACTTTGTTACCTTGCTTCATTTGTGAGATATTCAGGTTTGTTAGATATGCAAATATCATACTTATGCATAACGAGTTTTTACAAGGCACAGTTATTGGGGCTTTCCAACGAATTTTATTCTTAGACGAATACGTATGACTACTAGTCATAGCCACATACACCCAGTAAGTGAACTTTATGTACTTTTATCAAGTGCTCGCAGCGAAAACTGTACTTCTTGCACAAACTCATTATCTAATGTGATGTCATAAGTATGACATTTGCATATCAAACAAACCTGAATAACTCACAAATGAAGCAAGATAACAAAGTTCTAGGAAGGTGTTAGTTCATCATTTAAGATCATCGTTAGTATGCAATCATAAAATGTTTAGGTGAAATTTCGCTGCATTTCCACTTTAATATGAACACTTTTCTCTTGTATGAATATCTTCATGATTACATTTTAACATTTAAATCAAAAATTAGAATGTTTAATCCAAAAATTCGAGTGTAGCAGCCGCGACTCCTGCTTCCGTCTGGATCCGCCTTTGAATAACATCCAGTTTCGCTTCATATTGCCGTAATTTCCCCCATAATTTAATTAAATTTGATATCATTTCATAAAAATATTTTTGTGTGATTTATCAGTTACATTTTTCACAGCGGGCCGGATGAGAAAAACCGGCCTATTTGTTGTGAACGGCTTCTCAGCCAATCAGATTGCTTTATTCGTACCATTAGAAATAATTTTGACTTATTATCCCTGTTTAGGTTCCCAATTATTACAAAATTATTCACAGGCCAATGGACCTTACGTCTATCAAAGCCAAACTACTACCAATGCATTTTGAACATTATGATATTATCCAGGAATTTATTGATGACTGCAAACTTATCTTTACCAACTGTGCGCTATTTAATGATGTAAGTAATGTCTTCTGTGGATTCCTTAGACTGTTGTTCTGCGTGTCACTCCTACCGGAATTTTTCCTAAAACGTCCAGGCGATTTGTTGCAGAGCAAAGGGACTGAGTCTAGCAACAGAATAGAAATCCAATTTCTATTCTGTTAATTAATCACTTGTTACACCGTGAATGTTTTGTGAGACTGTTTGAAACTTTGTGTACGTATTTTGTAGGGGGGATGTACAGATGGGGGGATTTTGTACAAGTCATTTTATTAAACCAGTAATGGATTTTTCTTTGATAACTACTTCCAGGCTCTTTACGAGTTTTGAGATCACCTAGGTTAAAAGTCCCGATCAAAGAATAAGCGAGTTCGGAATTGCCATTGCGCATCCAATTGACGCGTTCTGCGTCGGGATAATAATTTCCATTTCAATACATTCATTCAAATGGAAATTTTTATCCCGACGCAGAACAGCGTCATTTGGATGCGCAATTGGAATTCGCGCGGAGTCGCACAGCCTGTGTGCAATTGTTAACAATGTTGTTCGATGCTGTTTTCAACAGGATTGAACATGCTTGAGCTGGTCAAGTGAATCAATATTGATATCATACCTGTTCTTACCTGATATCAATGTTGTTACTTGTTGTTATCAACAGCCATGATTTATCATGTTACAACAGCTATGAACAACGTTGTTGAACCAACAGGTTCAA
>JAOBAZ010190429.1:0-10308 GCA_026546875.1 Pteroeides caledonicum | reverse complement strand
TGAATCAAAGCGATATAATTTAACACGATGACTGTAAACAACCGACTCATCTTCTTCCCCAGTCTGTAGGTCAACATTGCTCGACAATGAAACAATAGGTTGAAAATCCAATCCATCTTGATCTTTCTCTGCATCATAATCATTTTCGTCCTCATTAGATGGTTGACCAAACACCGTTTTACCTGCTCCAGCAAAACCATCCGATAATTTATCACTTTTACCAAAACCAGTTGTCCTAGCAGCTAACGCGCTGAAAGACAAAGATGAAGTTTCTAAAGACCCAAACTGGAATACAGGAGCAGTAGCATTCTGTACTTGATCACTTGATAATTTTGTCTCACCACCCAAATCGTCTGTGGTTGTAGGACGTTCACTGGTGTCTTTTATTGCACTAAACTTTTCTGTAGTGGTAAAATCTTCACTTGCACTACTAAACATTTTACCGTCGTTCTTACGTAACCCTACTCTGTTAGATTTTTTAACGTCAGAGCGCTCTTCTTGTAATCCCACTTGTTCTGTAGAGCCATATTTTTTTGTAGTAATAGTACTTTCTCTTTCATCACTAATCGGGAAAAAACTAGATTAACGATTTATTTCCAAGTACTGGTTTTATTGAACGGATTATAACTAATAAAATAGATAAAATGTTCAATTCTTCTAAAAATTGATTTCTTTGACACATTTATCAAATTTGATTGACTTTATTTTAAATTAAAAAAACTTTCGAGGTAATTGTTGGACAAATCTTATTAATTTAGTTCTTTAATTACCTTCTTCCTTGTCTAGTTCTTTCATTTGGCATATTTCTATTAACATTTGACGAAGTTTTCTCATGATTGTTACTTGAACCGAATTGATCTTTTTGACAAAGTTCAAACTTTTCTTTAAACTGATTTGCCATTTCAGCATTTTTAAATCGAACAGCCAGTTTTTCTTCTTTAGGCTCGCCATCTGAAAAATCACCCAATGTTTGCCATACCCAAGAACGATCTGAGCCTGCGTTCGGTTTCAGTTCCATATCAGCAGTTAAGAAATGATTAGCACATAATTTAAATACTTGGTCTCGTCTCATTAATACTCGAACTTGTCCAGTTGTCTTGTGCTTAAGAAGTTTTAAATTTCCAACACCACGTTCCTTCCATTGTTGAACACCTTTTTCAAAACGATATAATTTAGCTCGTTGACAATAAACAACCTCTTCATTTTCTTCTCCTGTTGAATGCTCCACTTCAGCAGCAAGATGGACAACAGGTTGGAAATTAATTTCATTGGATTCACTTTCAGGATCATGTTCTTCTTCATTATTTACTCCAAACAGTTTTTGACCAACACCAAAAAACCCTTTGCTTATTGGTGACTTAGAAAAACCGGAGTTAGAATTGAGCCCGCTGGCAAGACTGCTAAATGTCAATGATGACACGTCGGAAGAACCAAATGAAAATGACTCATTTGAGTTGTCGTGGGCACTTCGTGACGGGGTAACGAGGCTGTAGAAGAATAAATAAAAAACAAAATAATAAAATGCATTAAAATACATGTATTATCAAGGTTATTCTTTATCATTCATTTGTTGTTTTAAATATTAAAAAAACTTTACAGTACAACAATCACATACTTTATAAATTTAAGATGTAACACAAATTTAAAAACATTTGGTATTGCGCCAATTCATTGTAATTGAAAAACGTTTTTAAATTGCTTGCAACTTTCCTTCACAACCATTTTTTTCGTGCTTGTATGACAGAGTAAACATATTTTATAGGCATCAAACGACTATTAACATATCCGTGCCTGAACTTTAGTTAACAAGTCATCCAACTTGTATGACAAAGTAAACATTTTATAGGCATCAAACGACTATTAACATATCCGTGCTTTAACTTTAGTTAACAAGTCATCCAACATTATTTCATAAAAAACATCAGTAATAAAAATCAAGTATGTCTTAACACTGATTGGCTGCTGGCCTACAAATAATGATGGCGCGAAAGTTTAACGTCACAACTATGGATAATAGTAGGGCGAAAATTGTCCAACATTATCGGACAAACAATGTTGTGCGGTTGTTGAATAATTGTTATCGATCGTGTTCAAAGAGATGCAACAAGTCAACACCTTCTTTAGCCAATTCTCTGCCAAGTTGAGCTCGACACTTTAATTTAATTTCAGCAGTGCTGACTCCTGACTTTTCTTCGCTTTCTTTGTAAGTTTTTCTGTTTTATCTTTTAAATGATACTCTTTAAACGATGCATGAACCCGTTCTTCAAACATACCTAAAAGGTTGTCTACTTTTTCAGCCGACTCTTTTTCGCGGTCTTCTCCGAAGATTTTCCAGGAGTTTTTTTCCGTCTTTTGCCTTTTATCGAAAGTTAGCTTTTTTCTCACATCTTCCTCCGGTGTTTCGCCGATTTTACGAGAGGTTTACCATCACTACCCGCCATCTGGATTCAGATCATCATGGAAATGATATTTTTCGTCAAATGTTAAACGATGTTGGATGAAACGTTTCAAAGAAACCAAACTGATCCCATATCCAACTACGGTCGAAACATTTTGGATACAACATTGGATGATTTTGGTCCAACTTGTTGCATCCGTTTAAACAGGCCCTTACATGCGTGCAGCTGTGACGTCAGTTCCGGAAGTAATAGCCGGCTGGCCATCGACTTGTTTGACACACGAATAAATAATAATCGCAAATTTTAACAGTGTTAAACGAAAAGGAAGCGAAAAACACTAAAGCGTAAGTCTACGTTTTTGTGAAACTTTTGAGTATCCTGGGTAATAATGACATTTAATTGCCATGTTCATAACATTACCTTGATGATTCTCGATATCATGCACAAACTTATGGGATAATTGTTAAATCTAAACAGCAATTACAAAGATGTCTGAAAATCTTTGATCAGTGAGAATTCTTGTTCATCATTTACCATTTACTTACCAGACAAACAGTCTTGTAAGTCCTGCTTTTTCGAACTTTATTTTTATTACTTTATTTAACCGTTTCAGTGGCGGGGTAGTCTGCTACTTATTAGTTTTTCTCTAAAGCCTGACGATTTTGCTGGTCAACAGGAGAGCCCCACGAATATTGCCACTTAAAGGGTTAACTAAGTTAATCTTCATCTAAATGTACTTTTAATGAGCTAAAAAAAAGTGCTTAAACACATCACACTAGCAAGTCAAACCATTATTCATTTCCGTTAACTTTCTTAATTAAAATTATTAAAAGAGTGGTCTGGTCACCTTTTTTGAGTTTTGTCATCGGATGTCGTCTTTTTTGTTGTGGGTTTCGCTGGCTTAAAATTCAGATAAAAATTAGGAGGTAGTAGAAATTTCTCTGCTTGGCTACGCTGCTCAGAAGTGGCACGCTCTTCGTGAACCAACTGTACAACATCACCATCATCGATTAGTTTCATATCCTTCGGTCGTAAACTCTCTTGGTTGTTTCTACAATAGTCGAATGCGTCTTTGAACGCCAAAGCAATTTCTGGATCCATGAATTTCACAGCAAAAACTTCTTCTTTGATTTCGTTATCAGCAAAGTCTCCACTTGTGTGCCACATCCAACATTTCTGAGAAGGACCGTGTGGTTTGAGTACCATATCACGTGATATGATATGATTAGCACATAATTTATGTACTTGATCTCGTCTCATGACGACACGACCACTCTGTTTTCTGGGATCAAATAATATCTTCATTTCTCCCACTCCACGTTCCTTCCATATTCCATCATTATAACGATACAGTTTAGCATGGTTTTGGAACTTAACTAATTCATTTTCTTCACCAGTAATCTTCTCAATATTTTTTGGCAAGGACACAATAGGTTGAAATACAAGATTTTCATCCTCTTCCTCAGAGTTACTTTCGTCATCGTGATGTTTAACTGGTGATGTTTCAGGCGTTTTGTTTGTTTTTGAGACGTCTAAGCGGAAAGTAAATTTACCATGAGAAAGATCAACATCATCAGGTTTCTTTATATCTTCAACTTTACTTGACTCTGTTAACTTCGTTTGAGCTGGTGGTCCAACTGCAAATCCACTTGGTAAAGAATCAGTGTTACTTGAAGGGAATTTGAAATCAGACTTTGAACTTTCTTTGCTTGATGGTGTTTGGAAACCGAAGTTAAATCCTGATGAAGGAGCGACGTTGTTACCAAATAAAAATGATTTAGTTGATGTAGATGTTTGGGAAATTTGGTTTGGAGTGCCAAATAGTGAAGTATTTGAGGATGTGTTTGTATTGAAAGAAAATGTCGATTGAGTAGGAAATGGTGAACTGTTCTGTTTTGAAGTATCACTAGTACCAGGTTTAGGTGCTGTGCATGCAATACAGCTCACAGATTCCTTAGAGTTTGAAACAAGGCATGATTCACATTTCCAAGAACCCTTTGGCCGTTGGAACATTGATGCCAAGTCTTTCGTAGGATGCACAGTTTCAGTGCGAGGGTCACTCTCAGTAGACACATCTTTGTTCAAAGAAAAGACTGGTTGATCATGAGAAGAAGAATCAGTTTTGGACGATTCAGAGTCTGGTCTGTGGGCTCGACATGCAGCACAGCTGAAAATATCTTCGGGGTTTTGAACTGAGCATGCAGCGCAAGTCCAGGAGCCCGGAAGTGGTTGGAACATTGAATTACGGCTAATGCTTGGTTGATCTTTATTTTTAATAGTTTCAGCCATCTCCTCGACTGGTTTCTTTTTATCACTTGACATGCTACTTTGATAAGCTGAACAATATTCAAAAGCATCTTTGAAACTCACAGCAATTTCAGGATTTGGGAACTTCACAGCAAAAACTTCTTCTTTGATTTCATTATCAGCAAAGTCTCCACTTGTGTGCCACATCCAACATTTCTGAGAAGGACCGTGTGGTTTGAGTACCATATCACGTGATATGATATGATTAGCACATAATTTATGTACTTGATCTCGTCTCATGACGACACGACCACTCTGTTTTCTGGGATCAAATAATATCTTCATTTCTCCCACTCCACGTTCCTTCCATATTCCATCATTATAACGATACAGTTTAGCATGGTTTTGGAACTTAACTAATTCATTTTCTTCACCAGTAATCTTCTCAATATTTTTTGGCAAGGACACAATAGGTTGAAATACAAGATTTTCATCCTCTTCCTCAGAGTTACTTTCGTCATCGTGATGTTTAACTGGTGATGTTTCAGGCGTTTTGTTTGTTTTTGAGACGTCTAAGCGGAAAGTAAATTTACCATGAGAAAGATCAACATCATCAGGTTTCTTTATATCTTCAACTTTACTTGACTCTGTTAACTTCGTTTGAGCTGGTGGTCCAACTGCAAATCCACTTGGTAAAGAATCAGTGTTACTTGAAGGGAATTTGAAATCAGACTTTGAACTTTCTTTGCTTGATGGTGTTTGGAAACCGAAGTTAAATCCTGATGAAGGAGCGACGTTGTTACCAAATAAAAATGATTTAGTTGATGTAGATGTTTGGGAAATTTGGTTTGGAGTGCCAAATAGTGAAGTATTTGAGGATGTGTTTGTATTGAAAGAAAATGTCGATTGAGTAGGAAATGGTGAACTGTTCTGTTTTGAAGTATCACTAGTACCAGGTTTAGGTGCTGTGCATGCAATACAGCTCACAGATTCCTTAGAGTTTGAAACAAGGCATGATTCACATTTCCAAGAACCCTCTGGCCGTTGGAACTTCGTTGTAAGAGAATTATCGGGATATACGGTATCAATGGTAGGATCAGATGGGCTAGATATATCTGTATTAAAACAAAATGTTGGATGACCAGGTAACAATAAACCTAAAGCTGGTTTGTTAGACTCAGTTGGAGTTCTTGATCCAAAACGAAAAGGAGCTTGCGACAGTTGTATATTATCTTCATTGGGTGAGCCACTTTGGCCATTTTTAAAACCTTTTTGGCTTGATTCTTGAGAGCCAAACTGAAATACAGGTTTATTGCACTCGGTTTGTTCTGATTCAGAAACAAAATCACTTGGACGACTTTCACCGATACCTCCTGAAACATTTTCCTTGCTGGTTTTAGATAAACCAAATTGAAATGCAGATGATGACTGTGGGAAATTAGATGTCGCATTGTTGACAGGTTTTTCAAAGCTCCATTTGAAACCTATAGAAGAAAAAAAACTTTGTTTTACGTTTTCGGTTCCATATTTTGAACTCTGACATGCAACACAACGTGTGGCTTCTTTTTTATTTACTACAAAACAAGTATCACACTGGCACTCACCTGGAGTTGCTTGAAATTTAGATCTCAAGCTATTTTGTTCAGACTCTTGTTCTACAGATCGCTGAACATTCGAAATAGATGAATCGTCAATGGACAGTGTATCTAGATCTGCATCAGGATCACACGACTTTGACGTGGGAGCAATTGATTGAAGTTCTTCAAAAATTTTCTTAAATTCGGATGCTTTCTCTTTCTGTTTAAACTTAACAGCCAGCTGTTGAGATGTTGCTTCCCCATTGGATATATCAGCAGGCGTATGCCACATCCAAGAGCAATCAGACGTAGCAATTGCTCTCAGTTTCATACTTTGTAGAATCACATGATTTGCACAGAGTTTGTGTACTTGATCTCGTCTCATAACCACACGTGATTTTCCAGTTGAAGGATTGTAAAGCAATTTAATGACACCAGTACCACGTTCCTTCCATTCTTTTGTTTCATTGGCAAACCTAAACAATTTTGCCCTTTCACTAAAACGCACAGTTTCCTCTTCTTCTCCGGTAAGATGACCCTGTATAAGAGCAAGTGAGACAATTGGTTTGATATCTATATCGTCAGTTTCCTCGTCGTCATGACTTTCTTTATCGTTGTTCGGTTGAGAAAAAACATGTCTTCCAAAACCTGCGAATTGCGTGTTCTTAGATGACGGTTCTGGGCCTTTTTTATTAGTGTACTGATTCGAAATGGCGTTGAAACTGAAACCTTCTTCACTGGTTCCTGTGCCAAAAATACGTCTATCTTTGCCATCAGACCTTTTATCGTCTGTGGAATCTTTCTTTGAGTGGCAAGCAGTTATTTGGTTAGATGGTTCTGGTTTATATGGGAAAGTAAATGAAAACGTCGACATACGCTGTGTCGTTTGCGGTTGCAATGGTTGAGCTTGTGGTTGAGACCATTGCTGTTGTTGTGCTTTAAATGCTGAAGATTTAAACATATCAAAATTTTCTTGGGCACCAAACTGGTTGGTATTTTCTGCGAGTTTTGGATCATTAGTTTTCAAATGAACTGGCGAAAAGAAAGATAACGTAGGAGCCTGGGAAACTTTTTGACTTCGTTGAAGTGGTTCCGTGAATGCTCCCGTGGAAGAAAATACAAATTTGTGCTGTTGCATGGGGGATGAAAAGGAAACTGGAGGATAGCCATTTTCTGTCGTATTACCAATTGTAAAGCGACTTGGGCTGGAAGGTACTGCAGAAAAACTTGCCGCTTTGTTGACATCTGGGTTCCCGAAAAGAAAATCTCCCAACGGTGAAACTTTTTTTGATTTGTCCACAGGCTTCCTTTCCTGTAATTCCTTGAACTTAACTTCAAATTCTTGAACCGCTTCGTCAGTAGCAAATTTTGCAGCAAACTGCACAGGTTTCGTTTCTTCGTCTGACGAGTCGGCCAGGGAGCTCCAAACTCGACATTTACTTGACCCCTTACCAGGTTGTAGACACATATGAGGTGTGAGGAAATGATTAGCACAAACTTTATGGACTTTTTCACGCCGCATTAAAATCCTTGCTTTGTTAGTTTTGGAATTCCACAAGAGTTTAAGATCGCCAATGCCACGCTCTTTCCACTCACGAGTATCTGAATCATAACGAAATAACTTGACTCTTTCTTGAAACACCACATCTTCATCTTCTTCCCCAGATTTCATATCAACCACCAAGGGTAACTGTACAATAGGCTCAAAATGTATATCATCTTCATCGTTATTCGTCTCCTCGCTACCGCCCTGTTCTTGTATTTCCTCTCCACGTAAAGTTACTTCCGGTGTTTTGTTAACATTTTCTTTCTCGTCTTGTTTTGTTTGTTGACTTTCAGGAGTGTTACTTGCACTTAAACCTGAGAAAAACGATGGGTCATCATATCTATCCGTTGGGACAACGGTGTTATCTGCGAATGTCCCTTGACGAGTAAACTTATCTTCGACGTCCAGGTGGCTAACATTGGTAGACGGTTGAAAGTCGTTTAACGAACTGCTTGGTGTTGTAGCAAATGGGTAAGACATTGAGGTAGAACTTACATCTCCATTTCCTGTAACCCTACCCAGTTCTTCCTGAAAAAAATTGAAAAATAGAAAATAACCTTCGGGGGGAAATGCAGTAATTGTTTTGGTATAAACTACCGGAAAGTTTTGAATCATCACAAACGAGGTAACACTTCTGGACATAACCGACAGTGGTACCCATTTAACTGACCGAGCAAATGGAATACATGACCAAAAAAATTCGTTTTCAAGCAAGATTAACGAATTTGTTGTATTTCTGGGACAACTTAAAATTCACACAAAGCCGACCATCAATAATAATCAAATACAAACATTTACCTTAATTTTAAATATTGTCTTAGAAGCAATGTTTTATCTAAAGTTAGCTAGTAAAAACTACAAATTCAATTCAGTATCCTTTTATATGAATTTTATTGGAAAACAATTTTATTATTTTTTTAAATTTGAGATTACTCCTTAAAGTGTCACTATGACAAAAAAACCCGTCTCTCCATTTTGGCTCATAAAATCTTGAAGCCAAATTCCAAATTGTATTACCAATGAATAAATATATTGAATCATAGGGATACTTTATTTAAAAAGCAAATCAAGTTGTAAAATAGTAAATCAAGTTTTCCTGAATTTTAAATTAGGATGCCGGTTTTTAGTTGTATTTCCTGTTCCTTCTTAGAAGTTACACCTTGAACACTGAAATCGCATAAGACAACTGCAGTTCTCGTCAAAACCTAGTTGTAAAGCCATATTTCAGCAAAAGCACGTTGGCTAATTTGTAAAATGACAGCGAAATGGAGGAACAGACACAACCAGATGCGTAAGGTTTTGCCAACATTTCGAGTGATAGTCATCTAATTTTCAAACCCCAGTTTACTTTGATGAAGGGGATGTGCTCGTAACGTCAACAAAGTTATGCAGTTGTCAGTTTAATTGCTAGGATTTCGTTATTTTTCCACAAAAATCTCATACCGCCTACGTAGTACTTCCGAGCATGACTAACCTGTAACGTTTGAAGTTGTTTGAAAAGCCTCAAAACTTGTTCATCACGTAATGATACTTGTTCACGAAGAAAACCATTATCCAATGTTACTTCACTTACAGTAGCCAACAGTTCTCTTGTGTCATTTTCCTTTATAAATAAATGATACCATATAAGCTACACATCATTACTTATAAAGAGCGAACATTTTTTATCAGAATATTTTATTTAAGTTCTGACCCCCTTTTCCCTCAGTTGCTAATACGGTACATTCGTATGTTTTCAATGTATTAAAATACAGAGTGTACTTTTAATAAAACACTGGTCAAAGAAAAATAGCAATAAAAATAATGTTGATTCAATTTAAAAGGGCGTTGAATTTATCAACTAAAATTTTGTATAAATTTTCCATAACGTCCGTGATACTAAACATTTTTCACTTCCTTTTTAAAAAACATTGAGTATTTCAACCTCTTGAATTTGTTATACAGTTCGGTATAAGACGGAACGTGATTGGCTAATTTGCGGTCACGCGACCTTTGATAAATGCACTGTATTTCGCCAGGCAACAAATAAACAATTGTTTCTCGCTCGCCAGCCGCAAAAGCCGAGCTATGGAACCATAAATGAATGTGTTTTTTTTTCTTTGTTGCTATACAGGCTCTCTCAAAAAAGGTAATCTAACTTTAACATACTGCTCTGAGTTTATTATTCCAGTTATATATTTGATTTTTTAACAGCAATAAAGATGAATGTTTTAGTTTTGTTAAATAATCTTTGTAAATAAAGATTAATCCTTTACCTGTCGAATGATACCAAGTTTTTTTTCAAGAATGAACAAGCTTTTGTATCGTTAGTGCAAGCACAAATGGTGAAATGCGATACGATTTAAAATTGTTGGTCAAAACCGCATTTTTTCACCGTTGGGAGTTGAGCTAAAGCTGTTGTCTGCCTTTTGAAATTATTCTGCTTCGGGAATAAAATTTCCGAATACTAATAGGATGGCGATACGCATGGGTTATTAATCAACTTTTGGTAAATTGGAGTAAGGTTAAAATCGCGGTTTTTTTGCAGCGAACCTTACTA
>JAOBAZ010190318.1:0-10309 GCA_026546875.1 Pteroeides caledonicum | reverse complement strand
AAACAAGCTGAACTGGGTAGTCCGCCATTACTCTGGCCAGTAAACTGCATAAAATCTGCATAAAATATAGGGGACACATTGTACCACTGAGTCGGCCTTCTGTTTATTCCTTGTTCTGTGGTCTAACTATAGCCAACCGTGTGTAAGCTGGGCGGAGGACTGAGGCTGACTGTGACAAGTCATTTGCTATTTTTACCATTGGTCTACAACGGGTTCGCCCACAAAAGTAGAGGAATGTGCGAGCGGCAAAATCATAATAGGTCAAAGAAACAAAAGGAATAACATGCATAAGAACACAAACAATGAAAAATGAAAGCAAAATATAAAATAAAAAACAGCAAATATAAATTAATATTATGAAAAATAAAAGGGGATAAATAATTAAATAAAACCCTATAACAAACTAAACAAATGAAAAACGTTCGTTTAGACCACTGGGTTTGGATAGTACCCAGTTTGAAAATGAAACGGTTTTCTTGTCGTTTACGATTATCGTTGCCGCCAGAAATGGGAGAAATGGCACAGACTTTCAAGATTGGGTGACCTGGCTGTACCATTAAAATGGCGGGCAACAGGTTTATCAACAGTTTTGTTTCTTACGGAACAAAGATGTTCGGTAAATCTGTCTGCGAGACGTCGTCCAGTTTCACAGATGTAAAGTTTCGGCCATTTATTGCATGTGACGCAATAAATAATAATGGTGGATGGGCAACTAAAAGTATGTCTGATCGTGTGATCTGACTTAGAGGCGGTGATATGGGTGGTAGGATTGAGAAATGCACCAGTGTTACATCGTGAGCAGCCACACTCAAAAGTTCCCGCCGAGCCCGATGAATGTTTTTTCAAACCACTGTCCACCATGCAATCTTTGATGGTTTGGCTGCGGCGGAACCAAATAAGTGTGGTTTCAGTGAAAATGGATGACGTTTCGGGGTCGTTTCGCAAGATTCGAAAGTCTTGTTTTATTATGTGTTTCACGTTGAAATTGAAGAGATGAAATATCATGACTATCGGTGTTTGGTCGCTAGAAACAGTTTCCTGAGTTGATTTAAGTGCGTCTGAGCGGAGATATTTAAAAGCTTTGTTGACTGCGTGGTCTAGAAGTTCTGCAGAATAACCGCGATAAAAAAAGCATGACAAAAAAGATTTCACTTCAATGGCCCTAAATTCGAAATCTTCATCTTAGCAGCATACACGGCGGAGACAAAGGAATTGCGAGTGGTGAGGGTGGTACGAAGAAAACATGAAGTAGCTGTAAAAATCCGTTGGTTTGTACGAGACTGACGTTTTTAAAGCATCACAATTAATAGGTACTGGAATATCTAAAAACGATACACAGGTCTTGCTGATCTTCCAACGCAGAAAATCATCGACAAATTTGATGAATTGTTCCAAAAACGGACGCAATCATCAATGAATCTGCCAAAAAGATCAGGCAAGGGACCTATATAGTGCTCAAAAATCTGCTTTTCAACATGACCAACATATAAGTTAGCATTGGGCCCATTTTGGTGCCCATAGAAACACCACTTATCTGTTGGTAATGCTCGTTGTCAAACGTAAAATTGTTGAGAGTGAGCACTTATTCAGCCAAACGAAGTAACGTAGAAGTGGGAGTGTTACGTTGGTCTGAGAACTTTAATGCTTTGAGACCATCATGGTGCGGGATAACAGTGTAAAGAGGCTTGACGTCCATGGTGAAAAGAAATTTTTTAGGGGTAGTGAGACGTACTCGGTCAAAAATTTGTAGAGTACGTTTAGTATCTTGCGTCTCAAAAAATTGTGTTGGAAATTCAACAGCTTATACCCACTTTATAAGGCAGGTGGTTTCCATCGTCGTTTAAAACATTTTGATTGCATGTATAGGGGTTGTTTCTCAGCCCCACAGACAGACTCAAAGACGTACCATTAACATCCTTGTGATTTTATAGAGATAAAGCCAGTACTGAGGATTTTACAAAGCGATATCGGTACCGTCATAAAGTTGTAGACAAAGTTTGAACTCAGCGTCTTCGAAAGTGTTATCGGAAAAATATTTTAGTTCTAAGACACGCTTAATGAAAGTGGTTTTCTAGGCACTTTTCGAGGCCACAGCGGACGGCCTACGAGCTTTCCTGGTAAATCTACGATGCATCTAATTTCGCATAGCGCTGTAATTCATTCGTATATTACATTCGAAGAACGGAAAATCGTACTATGGTGTTATTATGGATATTTATCGCCTCTATAGCGACTTCTCTGTTAACATGTTTAGCTTACGTTGTGACTGTAGGCAATACTGGGCGCTTTGAAGTGAAGGCTTTTGCGAGTATTGCTGAAAATACCACGCAATAGACCAGTATACAAACATCGCCATGTGACTCAATGTATACTTGCGAAGAAGGGATTTTTGTGTCATGGTCGAACTCTGAAGAAGTGTGAGCACACCACACTTTTTCTGTACATTTTCAGAAAAAACACATATGTGTAAAGTCCTCATGATTTGAGAGGCACCAAGCAATTGGAACACCTGCCCCTAACTCATCAATTATAACTAGTGAGGTTAGAAGGAAGTCAGCCTGTTGTTCCATGGGTGGCATCAACACAGATTTCTTTGCTAGCACATTTTTCTGCCATTAGTTTTGGAAAGGGTTTTGGATTACAAGTACAAAATCATCTTTGGTTAGATTCAGTCCACCTGGTGGATCATCTCCTTGGAATTTTGTAAATTGGATGGGGTTATTTTTTACTACTACTCCATTCATGCACCCAGGAACATATACTGGCATGATCATCAGGGTATCTCTGTACATCACCCTACTCCAAATTATGCCTTAATGTTGTTCACATCCTTTTTTTGAAGTAGGTGGTGGCGTTTAAACTTTTTCTCAGACACTCTCATTGCTTCATCCCTAATGTCATTTAATTTGTTGGAGGCGTGCAGTAATTTCTTCTCTCTTTTCCTTGGTGAGCCATGTATGTTGAACTTCCATTTGATGGGTGTGACATACTTCGGACAATATGCTTCCATCACTGTTCTTAGTTACTTTCATCCCTGCTGTGCAGTTCTCTTGTACATTGCAACTCCTTGAAAATATATATTTAGATAAATTTTAAATAAATAAATATATAGTAAAATATAAATAACGGAATATAAATAAATGAATATATTGAAAAATATGAAGAGTGTCAAATTATTTACCTTGTGACTTTGTACGCCTCTTTCCATTTCCTTGTGGGATATACACACCACTTCTGTCACACTGGACATACTGTGTTTGATTCTTCTTCATTCCGTTTTGTTTAGTGAATGAGCAAACACATTCTTCTTCCATTTTGTCTTTCCACTGCTCAAAGAGTAGAAAATGATAAAAATTGACAAATCAAACAGAAATCCAAGTTTGAGATGTTATTAATTTTTCAGATACTAGCCTGTCATATTGTCCAGCAAGACTGTTTCAGTTTCAAATAATACACCATGCTCCTTACCAAGGTGCTCCCATAACTGTCTGATATTCAAGCACTTGAATCCATTTTTACTGCAAACACAGTTTCCTTTCACTTCTTTTTTCACTTAAAAAGGATGCTGCTTCTGGATATGCCGTTTGAGTGTAAACATTCTGGTACAAACCACGTCACACATGGAACATGGGGATTTTCTTTCATTCTTATTTCTGATTTTAGTGCCAGAAGATACACTCACTTTCTCTGTGTGTCCAAAGTCATTATGCTTTTTCATGTCAGTCAGATCAGCTTCATCAACGCCTTTTTCTCCAGGGCTTTTTCCAATGTTTGGATAAGGAATCAAACTCTCTTTCTCTTTCTCTGTGGGTCTAATGTCATTGTTCTCCTTGATTCCAGTTTAATGATCATGGGCCTGAAGCCCAACCTGCACTGAAGGTTGGTGTTTAAACCAAAACTGTGGGATGACATACAGTGGGTTCACAGAATTGCTTGAGATCCAACAACCAACAACAAGCCTAAGGTATTTACTGAATCATGTAGGATTTGAAAAATGGGTGGGAATTCTTTGGTCAATTGGTTGTAGACTTTGGTAATATTGTTAAACAATTCATTGTTGTAACAAGCAATTACAACCATAACAGAAATATCACAAATAGCTACTGCTACATGTCTGTGATGGGTAATGTTGTACAAACTTATTGTTACACTTGTGTCCACCTCTGTTTAGGTTCTTGCTGCTTGGGTCATGTGCAACTATGATAGAGCAGTTGAAAATATCATCCTCAATATTAACAGCTTTCAAATAATTGTTTACTTTTTCAAGGACGAAGGAACTTCCCAGCCTAAAGAATCACCATATATTTTTTTTTCAGTCATATCAACATGGCACAAGGTCAAGTGATTCCCAAGATGGCAATCATCTCCAAGGTATGTTTTACCTTTTTGATCTCTGCTAACATTAATGGAAAGACAGAATTTGGAAGGCTTAACTTTACCATGGCTAAATCGACGTTGAGACGCTGGAAGTTGCATTCGACCATTGAGGTAAACAAAGTAAGTTAAATCCTGGTTTCCGTTGAGGTTTGTCATCAGCCAGCATACATGGACAGATGAGACCCAACGGTCAGTACACAACATAGACAACTCATCTGAGGACAAACATTGGCTTGAACTCATCTGAGGACAAACATCTGAAGACAAACATTGGCAAACACTCTCATCATGCCGATTGCAGTACAGGAAATTTTAGAAATCCGATATAGAAGCTGTGGGATGCTCTACAACTGTTTCTGGTCTATTAAATCGACGTGAAAACCACTGAATTTCCTCTTCTACAGCAGCTTGGATGTCCCTAACTGTGTGAAACCTTGTTAACTAATCTAGGCAGTCAATGTCCAGACTACCTTTGGATGTTTCCATGTACTTCCACTGGGTGGTATCCTGCTTATCAATTGGTTTCCTCAACATATACTGTAATATATTATTTAAAAGTTTGACATTTTTCAGAAACAGCAATGTCAGTCACAAGTGCAGCTCTGCGGTATTGCCACGAACGGCATCCACGTATGAACGGGGTCCACGCTCGGGCGGTTTTTTACGCGTTCGGGCGGTCTCGGGTTTTTAGTAGGACCGATGAACGGCATCAAAGTACTTGCGCTCGGATTAATGCAAACGAAATTCGTTTTCGCATCCAGGACATCGCTGTGCGAACCCTCATGTGTCTCTTGGTCGCGATCTTGTCCGCCAGAGTCGACAGAAAGTGTTGCGTTTCTCGGCCACAGCCGCCAAAGGCGCTGAAAACAACTGGGGGTGAAAGAACCATGTTCAACTCGGACCACTCTCCCGTTGTAATAACGTTTCTCCTCCTTCTCGTTGTTGTTGAAGTGCTGGTTTGGATGTGTTGAGGCGTTGAAAAGCCTGCAACATCAAAGAATGCCTTTTCACATCTCTGCCAAAAACCTCGCGCAGCGATATCAAGACGGGCGTCATCAGCGGTGTTGGCACCAGGTGGAAGAATTTCCCCAGGTCTGGATTTAGCTGCTTGTATAGATTAACTTTACTCAGCGCCATATTGAACGGCGAGCTGTATGGCTACTGAACTTTTGAGCTACTGTGTACTTCAATTTTTTTGTAGTTGGGGGCTAAAAACGCTTTGATCGTATAACTCATTCTACATAAACTCATGACCCAGTGTATTACTTAAATATTTACTTTTTATTTAAATGTTAGATGAAAAGCACGTAAATGTGAACATGTGAATATTTTTGAACCGCAGCTGAATCAAACGCCATTATCAATGACGACTTCGGAAAACGCTCGGAACCCTTCGGGTCCTTTTATAGTCGGGGATAGCGTGTAACTTATTCGCAGGCTACTTGCCACTTGGCGCTTGTAAAAAACACACAACGTCCTTCTAAATATATTACCACAGTAAAATTTGGAATTTTGTCGCAGATGACTATGTAACTTGCAATGTGACCAGAGAGAAGTTGCAATTTGCTCATGCAAATTGCAAAAAATATCGGCTCGCACAACTAAATTTAATAGACCTAAACGTATTTCGCATGCGAGCAGTTGTATTATATTAAGTGGAAAAACAACATAAAACTTTCAAGATCATACAACGAAATACGGGGCGAAACGACTTCGTGTTGGGGGCGAAATGTCTTCGTGTGGGAGGCGAAACAACCGGCGTTTGGGGGCGAAACGTCTGTAGGCGAAACGTTTTGGGGGCAAAAAGATCGGTTACCCTGCAAGCTCCTTCACGCCAGCCTTTGTAGTTTCGCCAGAACCTATTCTGTCAAGCGATTGTGTTCTCATTGACAAACATGGGGAAACATTTGATAGCGATACAGCGAGGTTTTAAAAAGATAATAAGTGTTAACTGCAATCATGATGCGTTCATCTCCTCCATAAAGTCACGCACGTTAAACCACAGTAAGGTTTTGCGAGCCTTCCAGGCAATACTATGAGCCCTCGATATACGATGAGCCCTCAATATTTCGACAGAGTGCCTGTGATAGTATTAAGGGAGGGAAAACGATAATAGTTACGCTTTCCGACTCTTGAGAAGAAATATGGCGCTTTTATCGCTCACATGCAGCAGTTTGTCGATGGCGTGTTCACCATTTACGGTGGCGGTTTACCTGCCTTTTGCGAGTCCTCCTGAAAAAACTACAGTTGTTGTAGTCACCGGAATTGTTTTACGTAATTTCAGTGGTGTCGGTGAAGAAGGAAAAAGTTTCAAGGTGAAATTCGCAGTCCTTGCCAAGATATTACACTTTAAAAGTATATTTTTCCCGCCCAGCTCCAGGTTGAAGCTGGAGCTGTCTGTCCGGGTCCTACTAAACACTGGCCAGGACGCCCGAAAGCGCCCGTGAGCGCCCGGAGTCGTACAGAAGCGCCCGGGGGTAAACAAGGTAGCATAAATCACTCTACGATCCCTTCTGAGTTTTCTTGAAACATTATTTCAATGGAAAAAAACAATAAATGTGATTTAAAACCAGCCTAGCAACAAGCGGTGAAAAGCCCGACCCGACCGCCGACGCACGAAACATGAGACGCGGTTATAAAATAAATTAACTGCTGAGAATAATAACAAATACAGGGTGTCCCAAAAAACCCAAAGGCGCTCTCGGGAGTCCTGGGCGCTCCGGGGCAGTGTTTAGTAGTACCGGTCTGGTCCTATCGTCATTGGACGGTAAAGCAATAGCTAACACTGAGCATCATCGCAATGACGAAAGGAGGTTCTTTTCACCAGGCATGGCATGCAAAAAAGAACTGGCTTAAGGTTTATGGCTTTTATCGAGTCGTAAAAATTCTTAGTTATAGCTAACAACAACATCTTCCTCTCCCAATGGCACGCTGTATTTTTTACCCACACAGGAGAATGAGGACTTGGAATTTCAAGGAGTGGGGGTGCATAAATACACAAGATTTCCAGAGGGTGGGGTCTAAAATAAAGCAGATTTTCCAGGGTGAGAATGCTATAAAGCAGAAATTGTCAGGCAGGGGCGGTTAAAAAAGTACACTCAGGGAAAGGAAGGATTTGGCTATTTTGGTATAAAGATTTGTAATGAATTTTATAAGTCATAACATTTCCAGGGAGTCATTATTAATACACTGGAATTTCCAACAGAAGGGGTAAGAAGCAAGAATTTCCATTGTCCTGAAAAAGGGGGTGTGAACCAAAACCTCCAGATAAGTAACTTACCATTGGGGCATAAAGTGACATTTGTGCAGAACCACACTATGGCATGCAAAGCTACATGAAGGCTGCTTACAGCCAGTATGCATTTGCAGTCAACTAGGCTGAAAGACCAGGAGGGTTTCATGTGATGTGACCATAAATATGAATGTTACAATGATAAGGGAGCATATCCTGCACCCATTGGAGTGCACATGGGATTTAGAGGTTACTAAATTGTAAATGGTTATTATATGGAGAAATTGTATTGTATTATATGGGAAAATTACTGGTGTATTTTATTATATTAAGGAAATCATATAAATGGGGTGCCTTGCAAACAAATGTCCGAAAAGTTTTCACTGACAATGCTTTTCACAGTCATAAGGTTGTTTGCAAGGCAATCTACACACATTTTGCCTGGTGCCAGTGCATGTATTTTGTAATATATTATTATAACTTTATTTTGATGTCTGATAAAAATTTCAGTCTGGCCAAATGAAATATCTATAGTATTTTATTTTTCATTATACCCAGAGGATATCAATGTGTTTGTTGTTAATGCCTACCCAATTCAGTTGAAGCATGTTGTTATGATTTGATATTGATTATAGAACTTCAAGAAATCATAGGGTTAAAGTCTGCCTGCATTTAGCAAAAGCCAAGAATGTTAACTATTTTTTGTGACCTTATATTATTTATAACCTGTTATATAAGTCCAAATGTTTAAAATTTTTAACATAAAATATAGTTTTATTGGAAAATATATGAACCATATTTCAAACTCAACCCAATCTACTTGAAAATGTGATTTGTATACCTTCTGTTAGCCTGCTATATTTTGGTTAATTATTTTGGGGATTATATTGGGGATAATTGTAAGGGTTTGGGATTTACAAGGGGATTTAGGGTTATGGGTAAATGCACTGTATCATAATAGGGGATTTCACATTGTCGTTGTTAAATTATTTATCCTATTGTGTTTACCGGTCAAATTAAATGGTATTGTATTGTACCGCAATAATTTCCAGTAGTTTATAATGATAAACTATGTTCAGAGACTATAGAAGGGCTTTTGTAAAGCCCATACTTTCCTTTTGTTCGTTCCACAAAGCAAACGTTGATTCACGAGTTCTAAAAACCCTTCAAAGATTTTCCATTCCTAGGAAGACAACTGAAGTCGGTGAGCTTGCCAAATTCGACTGACAATAAATCGTTGTATTTAACGTGAGATAACAAAATAAAGCCATAACCAAGAAGAACATGTTACCAGGCTCAAATTTCAGTAAAAATGAACAATTTTTTAAGTGTTGACAGCAGGATGCAATAAGATTCTTCAAGAAGCTCAAAAAGGGCGTTCCCGTGTAACACTAAAATGGCCGCCGCAATAACAAAAGCGGCAGCGCGCATGGAGTTCTGGTCGGTTATGATTCTTTAATATTTATAAATGGATCACATCACGAAGTTGTTGTTGCTCTCAAAATGGCCACTGCAGATGTGTAATAATATATACTTTAATTATTATCAGTAATATATCACATAGTCATCTCCCAAAGAAGTAAAAATTAACAGTAAAATATTTCATTTTAAGAGTTTTCATTATTCAGTATTAATATATGGATGGAGCCACAATGAGAAGTACTTACGTAGCCGGTACATGTATTTCTCACAAGTAAGCTGAACTAATGCATAGGATTTATTTTACTTATATTGTAAGTTTGTTTGAGATGTATAACTTACATATAATTTGGCAAAGGACAACAAGATTTTATGACTTTGAAGATTTCCAGTTTATGGCATTTTCCCTCCATTTATCCTCTATTTAATCTACATGTATTACTTGAGTCAATGTTTGTAAATTATAACAGACTACAAATTTTTCAAAGCAAACATGTTTCTCTTGTGCTGACAAGATCATATGTAAATTATAACCTGTGGCACATTAAACAACCAAACCCAGCTTCATACTATATATATACATGTATACCAAAAGATATACTATTGTATTTGTTCAGTGTTTTATGGAGATACCCACTTCTTTTCTTGACCTCATCCATATATTAAATACACTTTCAATAAAACAAAATACACTATTACATTTCTTTTTTAAATTTGCAAGGATTACTGGCCTCTTGTGGTGATTTCATATTCTTATATCCTTATATTTTCATATTCTTATATTCTTATATCCTTATATTGACAAATACAATAATACAGTTAGGTATTCTGATGCCTAGCAACAGCCAAAGTCTGGTGATTTTAAAAACTATTTGCATTAAATTAGGAGTTATGTTGGGAGTATTAAATATCCACCTAATTTTATTAAAGATTTTTGGTACCGTAACTAAACCCAAAATTTATTTCTCAAATTTCTGGCAAATTGCATTTGTGGGGTTCTAGATTCCAAAATTTTCCATGGAAGCTAACCCCCCGGCTCCCCCACTTTGGCTCGCATCGAATGGCAGGGCCAACTTCAAAAGGATGGCTAGGCCACTGTATAGAAATCATAATTGTGGTATTTTTGGGTGGTGATATACAGGTGCTGAAAATATATTTATATATATAATATAAAAATATATAAATACATATAGTAGAAGTAGCATTGTGTGTGCTATCTGCACGACACTGATGAAACCCAATAGGCTGAAACGGTTCCGTCTGTAGTTATATAAATATGTG
>JAOBAZ010190207.1:0-10310 GCA_026546875.1 Pteroeides caledonicum | reverse complement strand
TCATCGGCGATGTATTGTTCTTCCCATTGTTCAAAATCATTAAAGAGTTCAATGATTTTGAACAATGGGGAAAACAATACATCACCGAAGAATTGCGATGTATGAAAACCAGGCCTTAGTTGTATATGTGTTCCGAAAGAAAACAAGGTCCAATACTTTGTTTTCAGACTTCTTACTGTAAGTGTAACATAAATTAAATATTTTGTATAAGTTAAATATTTTGTGATATAATCGATGATAATTTCTCTAAATAACTTTAGGAAGACTAGAACGCTTATATCTTCTAAACCAAATAAGATCTCGCGATTAATTTATAGTAAGGAATTTGAAATCGTATTTAAGATTCATATCTTCTGGAGAAGTGTTAAAAGAAATTACACGGTTCGAGAAGAATTATTGAAATGTCGGGCACGTGTTCTGCGAAATAATCCATAATTCCACGAGCACAAAAGGTAATAACTATCAGCAGTAAAAGGTTTATAAACTTTTTTTGTTTTCAAATTTTGCCGAACAGAGGTTACCGACAGAGATAAGACCAATAAAAAAGTGTTATTAGCCAATCAGAAACAATATTATAATCTATCCATTATTTTAGAAAAGATTAGCAAAGCAAGACCAGCTGGTTACGCAAATACACTGTACCTTTAAACTCTATTATAAAATAAAGCATTTTAGTTTAGGAAAATTATTGCATCTGAATTATTGGATCTTATTTTATTTCTAATCATCTCTAGTCTGCAAAGAAAACATTAAGAAGTAAAGTTGATTTTTATATAAAAATTAAATGGCATTAACGGTTGTTCAAACGTCATATACACACTGTTGATGTAACAACAGATATTTTCAATTATCTTTTCATTTATCTTCAGTTAATTAGGCCAACTCTAAATAACAAATTAGTAATTTTAATACAAATTGAAATTAATAAATGGCTGTTAAAACGTCACTGTTGCCACAGGAACAGTTATCACACAGAGATTGTGTATATCGTCTAGAACAACCCAGGATAAATTATACTCAGTTTACCTTACATGTTAAATAATATAATATTAACAAAGTATTGAGTTGGAGAAAGATTATTTTTACAGGCAGTCAATCGAAAAGGAACCTGATAATTTGCATACATCTGTCTATGACAATCATCCACAAAGCATGTTGGGGCAATTTTAGATACACAACTAACAAAAGCCGAAATATTGAGTAGGCTACCACCATAGCCTGAGTAAATACTACGGTTGACATAGCAACTGGCATACGTCAATGGTCGTGCACGTTTGATTTTAGTTTCTTGATTTGATCTCGTGTTTGTTCTTTCTTAATTTATAATATTTACCAATAACAATTTGCAGTTTTGCAAGTCTTTGAACCTTCGGAACAATATACTATTTGGCAATATTGCACTTTTGGTTAAAACTGATAAATAATGTAGAATAATAATGTAATGCTAGACGTATCTCACACTGCAAATGACCAGCAATAAATTAGGCCTATACGCTTGCCTTTGGCCTGCTAAGCCGGTCACGACTTAAATGTCATCTGAAACACAAAACTCGAAAATTTTCTTTCTTCATACTTATAAAAGATACATTGAGAAAAACTGCCTACCAAATTACAAAACTTATGCGGTAAAAACCGTGATAGATAGTTCATGCTTTTAACAATGAATGGAAATCGGAAATGAACGTAAACCACTCGGCGTGGCTTGGCATTTAGCGCATATAGGTAAATTGTGAAATATAACATTTGCTACATACTTTACAATATCTTACTCAACTCTTTTGGATGAATCACCATAAGTCGTGCAAACAAGGTACGGTAAGTAAAACAACATAAATTTCTGGAAGTTTGTCATAAAAAAATTCGGAATGTTACCAATGACGTCACACTATTCTCGGAGTGTTTCCGCCTGATCCTCGGATATTGCTCTCCAAAGACCTATATCTTCTTAATTCAGATTTGGACGCTCAAATTTAGTCACGATAGTAATTACAAGATAAACTTTCGTCTAAAATGAAGTTGTATAATGCGCTTCAGGTAAACTTTGGCGTCGTCCTAATAAATGCTTGGTTTGGTTTTCAGTAAAATCAGTACCACCCCCCGAAACATAAAATTTTGCTGACTTCCATAGAAGCAACAAGAAAACATCAAGCTTAAGCACTTTGCATTTACGATTTTGACTGCGATTTTTGTCACCAACATCTGGTCTTCATATAACTAGAAATAATAAATCCCCGATTCATGCCGCGGCTGACCGAGTGTTTGATTAACATCCCTTCAAACCATGCGTTGGCGACAAAATTCGCAGCAAAACTCACCAGGGTAAACGGGCCCTCAGAAAGTTTACTGACACGTTTGATGTTTGTATCACGCTGCACACAGTTTCCGTCATTTTCAACATTAACAGACAGGACTATATTAAATTCGGCCATGATAAGTTCGACTTTTTTACAAAACGCCTTAAATCTGAACTTTATTTGTAGAGGTTTCGCATTTTTTGGAAAGGGGACGGTGATTACAGCTTTTGCGATTTCCGTGACTTGTCTAACCAACGAGTCACGCACCGACGTACGATTGTTTTCGCCACAACGAACACAAAAGGCGAATATTTTATGTGATGTATATTTTACTCACAATAGCAGAAACTGATCTAAATCTTATCTTTATGGTGGGAATATAATTTACAAATGAGCAAAATGATTGTAATTTAAAACATTAACGGATTGAAATTCTGAAACTGATTAAAATATGTGTTTGCGCAAAAAGACATTCACATTCAAGCAAACCTGATAATCATGCATCAAGCAGCCGAACTTTTACAGTAATAAAAATAAAAAAATTCTTCTTTGGATGTTTTCCAATTACCCAGTAGGGAGTAAGAAACACAAAACCTCAAGCCAAATTTTTTGTATAAGTTAAATATTTTAAAATGTGAAAATTAATGTCTTTGGAACGTTAAACAAAGATATTTCTTTGTGTGTTTTTCAATTTCTGCTAGGTTTATCGACACAAAATCAAATCACTAGGTTTATCGACGCCTTAAAATCAAATTTCGTCTTATTAAAATGAAAATCTTGTGAAGATCAATTATTTGTCGTTGCGATAAGTTGATGAAATCGATTAAATTTAATTGTACGATACCGATCACACAAACAAATCACATCCCAGTGAGCTCTCCCCTTGTGTCAGACAGCTTCAAGCAAAATTAAAATTGACTTCTTAGTGATAGTCATTTCCGTAAATCATGGCAGGGTAATGGTTAAAAAAAAAACGAGGCGACGCTTATCTTTTTTCCGTAGACAGTCGGTAGCATCTTTGATGGTCGGTACCATCCTTACGTAACATAAATATATTCGCTATAGGTATAAACATTATGAAGAAGTTAAATCGAGAGTTGGGCAGTTCGATTAGTTGGTGTCCTGGTGAGGTAATGCTGATTTCCTTGCGATGTACCGTGGTTCGATCCTGAGCTAGGGCGATTTTTCCAAGTTCTTTCAATTTTTCTTTTAATTTTTTTTTTCGTTCGTTCTGGAAGATAGATAAGTGTTTTATCCTTCAAACTTTTAGAGTTAGGGTCAGGGTTAGGGTTAGGGCGCTGGCGACAAGTAAATGAGGTTCCGATGATCAAGGATGCTACCGACTGTCTACGTATTCCAAATCTGCCTAGGGGACAAGTCACGTAAAATAGCGCTTCGTGAAGGTAATCTTAGCAGCTAATATAGGTGCATATCTTGGCGACCTTCTTTGAAAACTTTGTGTTAAAAAGGGTATATGCAACAAAAATCTCGTTGTCTCATTAGAAAGACGTTTTAAAATGGTATGTAATGTACCTTACATTTTTTAAATCTTGTTTTGTTTTTGAGATATTTTGATTAAAGGTAGCATGCTGTCCGCCATCTTGGATATTCGCGTATATGTTAAAACGTCACAAGTTGAGTTACGCAATATTTTTGAGCAATACTTTTAAGAATTACGCTTCACTGTTCGTCAAAAAGTGGAACATTTGCAAAGGCTCAAACTTTAAACTTCAGTGACAACTTTTCACATACTTGTTTACAATTGTATTATTTAGAGGTTAAGTAGCTTTACCTAATCTGTGAAGTCTCATAAACTAGAGCCCTCTATTAGCGAGACTTGAGTCATATATTGTTAACAAACCCTTTGAATTTACTCGTTTTTGGATCAAAAATGGCGGCGATCTATTGTTTTGCTATTGTATTCCGCCATATTCGTTCCAACATGAAAACAATAGATGTCCTAACTCTCTCGTATAAACAGGTAAAATTATAATCCAAGATGGCAGATAACATGCTAGTTTTGACCAAAATATCTCAAGAACTAAACAAGTATGAAGAAAGTGTAACAAACTATTATATATTTTATAAAATCTTTCAATCAGTAAGGGAAAAAATACGCCCAGAAATTTTGTTGCTCATACCCTATACATGATTGACGGACGCAATTAGAGTATTCGACACAACTTATTATACATCCCGATATTTCGGAGATTTATATTTGCACTATTTGTGTGGTTTTATAATAAATGTTTGTTTGTTTAATCCATCTTGGAACAACATAATGTCTCCATGCTACTAAGTAAAAGCCGAAGTAAAACAACAACAACAACAACAACAACAACAACAACATCAACAACAACAACAACAACAACAACAACAACAATAACATCAACAACAACAACAACAACAACAACAACAACAACAACAATAACATCATCAACAACAACAACAACAACAACAACAACAATAACATCAACAACAACAACAACAACAACAACAACAACAGCAATCTCACAATCATCTTTCCGCAGCACACGTCCCAACCACATTAACCTGTTCCTCTTTATCACGTCAGACACCAATTCAATCCCCATTCTTTACCTTAGCTCCTTACTGGGCACTCTATCTCTCAGCGACACATCCATCGCGCCATTACTTCTCTGTCCTCTCCATTCTACTACCTATCTCCACTGTCATCGCCTACATCTTGCGTCCACAAACCGTAGTACTTCTCACACACGCAACATAGACATTTCCTTTCAGCTTCAGTGACACTCCCTTCCTGGTCAGGATCTTTGACAACTCTTTAACAATTCTCCATCCACAGCGCACCCTTGACATAATTGCTGAATTTGCCCCTCCACCAACATTGAGCGTGTCTCCAAGGTAACAAAACTTTCCAACATTTTGGAGATCCATTACCAAGATCTATGCCATCATTTACACCACTGTCCTCACCCATTGGTGAACGCAAACCTTCACCTCAAACTCTTCACTATTCCCATACTTCGTTCTCACGACTGCTCTTGCCTTCTCATACGTCACCATCACTGCTTTTACCAACCATTCTTCGACTCCTACCTTTCTCAACAACCACCGGACAACCTCCCTGGGAATTCTGTCAAATGCTTTCTCCAGACCTCTCTTCTTTGCCACAAAGTTTTCTTGCATCTGTCGTACCACAAAGATTGCATCTATTGTTCCCTTCCTAGGTATAAATCCAAACTGCATCTCATCAATGTTTACTTTCTCTCTCAACATTCTTTCTAGAACCCTCACCAATACCTTCATCCAAAGCTCCGGTAGTTTTATTGCTCAATGTGCCCCACACTCTATTCCTCAGTTCCCAGTCCTTAGGTATCATTCCTTCATCTACAACCATGTTACACATTTCCGTTATTTTATTCATCTCCACATGGCCGGTAGCACGGATAATTTCTTCCACCAATTCCGTTGGCCCACCTGCCTTCCAACTTTTCATTTTCTGGCCTCAGTGTGAAAAAGATGTTATACGCGGAAATTTATCGTATAAACATTCTGCATGTCTGCCTAGAGTCCGTAAAGCTTTTTGTCGGGGGAGCTATGACAACTGCTTTGCTGTTCCATCAGCAAATGTCTACAGCTACAATGATTTGCATAGTCAAACATACAAGTATTGCATAACAGTTTAAAATGCACATTTCATTAAAAGATTGATGTGTTTTGTCTGCTTGGTCACAGATGTGAATTATCCTAGTCCCTTAATTTCCAAGTCAAGAAAAGACAATTTTGAAATTGTAGCCCTAACATTGCTTATTTCATTATCCTGGGCTAATAAAGGCCAGAGGACTTATTAACAAATATTTTATCAATTTGTAACAACGTTTCGGAGTTTACTCTATTATCAGGTTACAGTACGCAACATGTAACCTGATCATGGAGTAAACTGCAAAACGTTGTTACAAATTAGTAAAAATATTTGTTAATAAGACCTCTGGCCGTTATAAGTCAAAAATAATTGTTGAAATGAGGCTTAGAGAAAGTTTTATTTCATTATCACTTATTCTAATTTACAAAAAGCAGTGGTTTTGTTTTCAATGCTTCGGTATGCATTATATCTCCCTTGTCCAATTTCAATGAAATTTTCTGTGGGTATTTTTAACATATTAAGTTATTTTTTTGCTATATATAGTGAAATGTTTTTGGTATGAGTATGTGCATGAGCAGGCTAGCTTCAATGTAATTTTGTGATTGTTTTTTGGTAATTTATGTTGTTATGGCCTTAAAATAGGCTTTCAGAAAAGGTACAGCTTGCCATAATGGGATTAATAAGTCCTGCGATATAAAGTCACAATGGCTCCATTTTAGCTATTTTTGCCACGTACATGTAATTTACAATTTACAATTTACAATTTACAAAAGTCCTTACCGTTGTACACTGAATTGACCCTTCGACTCCTGTATTGCTGAAGGATCTACCCTTGGCGAGTAAAATCGTGTGGGGTTAGACAGAGTAAAACATATGAAGACCACATTTGTCCTGTTCAGGAGGGTTAAGGATTGAAACCAGACAAAACAATCCATCAACGGGCCATGACGAGTACTATGACCCATGAACAGCACGTTTTTTGAAAAATAAGAGAAGTACATGCATTGATTTTTCGAAACTATCTTTCTTTCTTTCTTTAAATAAAACGCTAAAAAGCCTTAAACTCTTTGTTCGAGTCAAAACCGACAGAAGTCGCACCAGTTGCCATGTGAAAAGGAAATGTAAAACTGCATGAGCTCCTAAGAGCTAATTTGGCGGCTATATATGTTTTTGCCCCGACTTAAACTCATTTTGGATTCTCGTTTGCTCTCCGATTTATCGATACTGGACAATAAATTGTTAATAAATTCTTTGTTCATACCTGAATGAAAAGCTTTAAGGCCTGTTTTTCATATATCGCAAATCGTCGGCGATCATCGGCGATGTATTGTTTTCCCCAGTGTTCAAAATTATTGAACTGTTCAATGATTTTGAACAATAGCAACAACAATACATCGCCGATGATCGCCGACGATTTGCGATATATGAAAAACAGGTTTGACGATCGCCAACGATTTGCGAAATATGAAAACTAGCCTGGTTTTCACTAGCGACATAAGTATAAGCACAAGCTAAGACAAAAGACAAAACGAAGAAATGCAATGAAGTGTGCGACATAACCATCGACATAAGCACAAACATAAGCACAAGACTTCAAGCGTGTTGTTTTTGTGTTATCCCAGGTCACACCAGAAGGCTCACTCGCGTCGGAATCTTTGAAGTTTTTGTCTCTGCGCAGATCACATTACGCATATGGCAGAGACAGTAAACTGTATGATTTAGCCAATAACCACGCTAACGTGCTTGCATATTTTTGCATAAAAATGCATAATACGAATACGTATTTTTGCATAATACGAGACTCTAGCAACAAGTGGCTTTTCTGTATCGATCTTTATTCTGTGCCTTGGTTCTACTTGTTTTGTCATCTTTGCAGTTTTTTTTGTAAGAATCTTCAATCACCTTAGATGTGTAACCATTAATTTTTAACTATTTTATGCATGACATTCTCCGTTTTAGTTTGTTTGTTTCTACCATTCGACGGAATTGTATGACAGTTACATTTTAACAAGTGCAGCTTTTCTGGTTGTGCTGGCGATTGCCGAATGTTTCTGTACCAGGCCCGTCGGAAGCGGGGGGGCTGGGGGGGGGGGGTGCAGCCCCCCCAATAATTTGCTGATGAAAGCTCCAGAAATTTGCAATTAGCTTTGATACAATAACTTGTCGCGGAAAGCGTGTTTATAGAGAGCTTCCGTGAGAAGAGCCCGTCGATCGACCGTATCTGATCCGATACGTGAGCAAAACAACAACATATTTGACATTTCATATATTATACAGATCAACAGCAGATAAGAGGCATCATTTCAGTGTTCGAATATAGTCGTATATGTGAATGTTAGGCCTCTGGAAACGCTGTTTCCGACGATCTAGAGGTCCAAATTTTAAAAAATTTTTATGTTCGAAGAGAACCGTGGTCGCGTCTCGTGTGTAGCCCCCCCAATATCAATTTTGTTCCGACAGGCCTGTGTACCTGTCTTAGTGACTTAAATGGGAACTAAGAACTCAATTGGATATGGCTGGTATTTTAATAGTAAATTAATTGTATGTTAGGATCACAGAAAAAGGATCTCTATACAGAAGGTTCACTCAGTGGTACAACGTGTCTCGTATTTTTATGCAAAAATATGCAGTTTACTGGCTAGGACCAGCCAGTTCTGCTTGCTGATTGGTCAAAACATACAGTTTACTGGCTGAGCCAGATGTGTAATGCGATCTGCGCGGAGACAAAAACTTCAAAGATTCCGACGCGAGCCTTCTGGTCATTTCTTTTTTCTGTGCACTAAACATTCTGTTAAGTTTTTAAGACATGAATTGCTGGTGCACACGTTATGTCATCGCCGCCATATTGGATGATTTTGATAAAGGATTTTCCTAGTTTACAATTCAAATGTCATCCAACATGGCGGAAATCCCTAACTCTCTGGGGAATGGTTGCACACCACGTATTGGAGTCATCAGCGTACCACCGCAGTGTCAGCATATTTCTACTGACGCCGGAGGTATTTAATCAATACGATTGACTCTTTTATATACTAATAGTGAGCCATGATCAGGTAGACACGAAGGAAGCTTTGTAACTTGTCATGCTAATTTTGTATATTATAAGCTTTACAATCTTCTTATTTTGCCAAAAAACAGGAATTGTCGACGTTGTAAATAGAAATACCACGTCGAAGGACACCACCATTTCGTGTTATGTCTGACACGACACCGGAATGGTTGTTCAACCTCTCATTTGACAATATATTAGATGGGAAAAGTGAATGATATTTAGTGAGAAAAACCATCAACAAGTTTGTACTGTAGTAGATTATATAGCAGGATTTTGCATCCGATATCCAACCGGCTCGTATTTTTTTCATTATTTTTAGTAATGAACGTCATAAAATCATATTCAGATGCATTTAACGCCACGATAAAAAAGGCCATGCTCGCCGCTCAGGTTTGTTCAGAAAAAGTGTAGTTCAAAACAACCGAAAATAAAATAAAAACAAACTAAAACCGTCCAGCTGGCTGATATTTATGTAGTTCAAGTAGCTGCCAACGGGAATAAAAGACAATGAAAGCTTTTAACTTGTTTGTTTAGCATATAGGCTTTTGGCGATTAATTAAAAGACCTTCAGCAATTTTTCGCCTATATAGTTACAACGTTCATATGTTGTTTTGTCCATGTAAATTGGTGGTCTGGATTTTCTCTGGTGTGATTTGCTGGCTCTGAGTTATGTCGTAGGTTTTGATGTTCTTTTATCCGTTTGCCCAAATTGCGACTGGTTTCACCAATTTAATATATGAGTTCTTTTGCACGAACAAGTACCTTTGTATACTACATGTGATGGATGGGGATTTTTATCTTTCAGACGGAAAATTTGACAAATTTTCTTTGTTTGCCAGACAATTAGAAAAATAAACTTGTGACCTGTCATAGCACGGAGTTTTGCTAGAAATTTTCTACTTAGAATTTCATTCTTGATGCAATACGGTATAGTCGTATGATTTTTCTGTCTTCGAACATGTTTGCTGGGATGAGAGGTTCTGGCACTTGTATGTTATCTTTAAAATGTGCAAAATTGTGATTTTAACAAAATTGTATGGTTATCCTGCTTTTATGAAATCTTTTTCAATGTTATTGACTTCTTGATTGAAATGTGATTAGCTATATGTAGTGCCCCAATTCCTTTTCCAGCGTTTTGGGATTTGACAGTGTGTCACACGCTTTCCTGTTATCTTTCACACTTTACATTCAAATTTCTCGTTTTTATAACTAATCCACTGGCGGATCTATACGTCAGTCAGAATAAATATAGAATGGTAATTTAAAATTCAAAATACCCGAAGAACGATCACATTGGTGGGATTTATATTCTATAGAACTGTTTAACCAATCAAAT
>JAOBAZ010190096.1:0-10311 GCA_026546875.1 Pteroeides caledonicum | reverse complement strand
ATATATGTCTGTGTGTGTGTGTGTGTGCGTGTGTGTGTGTGTGTGTGTTAATGTTAACATACATTTAATATACTATTTGATATCTTAAAGGAAATGGCAATATGTTATAAATTTTATTGTCTTAACTTAACTTAAATCTATTTGATAGCTTCTGTTTCCAATATATGTTTTACTTCAAAGTTTTCTTTTCATTACCTAAAGTACGCCATCTTCGATTTTTTTATAAATATGCAGGGTAAGGCTTGTATCACCTTAACACCCGGATACCACCAAGGTTTATCCTCAGAACTGAGTCCATATAAACCATTTTTTTTTCTATAACTTAAGTTCATCTTAAACATATTCTTCTTCAAACACTCCTGAAGTGCTTTTAGAGACTTTACCTACGCCATGACGTCATCAAAATCTGTGTTAATTCTTTAAAATTTCATCAAAAATGGCGGACTTGAGGTCATGGCAACCGAGCATTGAAGTAAAATATCTTGGAAACAAGAAACTGCAAAATTGTTAAAAAAAATTAGGATTATTGAATTAGAATAAATTAGATTAAAAAATTAGGATACAACTTTTACATTAAAAATAATGAGAAATATGTTGCCATTTCCATTTAAAATCCCACATGTGATGTCCTAATTTTAAATGACATCACATACAGTTCACTTTTCTTTTCTTGATAGTTTTACAGTTAGATCAAGCATATACAGAAAAGAATTATTTCCAAATTCTTCCAGTCGGGCACGGTCTGAAAATTTCTATTTACATTCAATGGAAAGTCGATGGATGGAAGGCAAATCAATGAAAGACCGATCGCGGGGAAGCCGGTCGTATTCTAAAGATCAGGAAGAAAATAACGATAAGACGTTCAAACAACTCATCTCAAAATTTATGGGTTATACCTCCGCGCACGGCATTGGAAGGCTAGGAGATTCCAAGACTGTGTTTTGGAAAATATTTTGGACTCTTGTTTGTATGGGTGCTTTGGCAATGTTCTTGCAACAAGTTATCGGATTGTTTCAATTGTATTTGTCAAAACCCGTGTCTACTTCGGTTAAAATCACTTTTGAAAAGGTAAGGCCATTTTCACAAAGAAAAACAAAAGCATACAAAGGAGTGAACCCCAAGCCTGTGTCATAAAGATCGACACAAGCATAAGAAAAAAGTCAAAGCACAAACTGGAATGAAAAAAATTAAATGTCCATTCTTTTGAATGTACAAATCCCAGAAGATGATTCATGCTTTGTTTGGGTCAATCTTGTGCTTATGCTTTGTCGCTAGTTTGAAACAGTCGAGTCAGCGCATAAGTAGAATCTAAACTATTTTAATTTTTGAGGGCTAATAAAGCTCTGGAATTTGATTAGCTTATTAGTCCATTGAGGAGATGTGAGCAGGGCCGGTTTCGCAGTAGTTTCCTTGGGAATGTTGGAGTATATTTTCATACAAAAATAATCATCTACTGGCAGAAAAATATTTTGTTGTTAAAGTTTTCTAAGCAAGCTTCTTCAGGTTTTGGTACATTAACATTGTAATTGAAACGGTGCTTCTGTTTTTACTCTTGTTTTTAATGTTTTTCGCTTTTTTGCCGAAGGTGACAATGGTTAATTTTGAACACAATCGTCATCGCGTATACTCGCCGCCATGAAAAGCACAATTATAGTAAAACGATGCTAATAAATGGCATATTGTTTTTCATGTTTGCTGCACAGTGTATTTTCTGTAAGTTGTTTAAACCCACAGGCTAAAATTTACTTTGGTTAATAATGTTGCTTTACGTTATATGTTCGCTTATGAAGATTTACGACTGGGTGGCGACAGAGTCGACAAACGTGTTATTGTCTGTATCGCTGTTGTTCCCTCATCTTCACATGCCTATTGTATTTTGAGGTGAATGACCAATAAGGGTGCTTAAAATTTCTATTGTTTAATCTTACGGGTGGATTGGGTGGAATCATTTCAATTGGTTGTTTGGCTAAGTAAACAATATTCACGTAATGCAAATGAATCCTAAACTTGCATAGTTGAACAGTAACATGAATAATAATTTCCTTTCAATTTTTATTAAGCTTCCAAACGATGCTCTCTAACAATTACGGCCAGAGCGATTTTGGCAGTTTTTCTGACACGGTGCATGTTGAATTGTTGTTCCCGATAAGGTGACCGCAACCTCGTACCCAGGCTCTTTACCTACGCTCGCCCTGCTGCGGAAAAGACCCTGGTTTCCTTTGGCTACGTGTCACTCAACAAATGATCTCCCCAATGGAGATGGTAGATTTCAAACCTGTCTGCAAATAAAATCAAAATCTATTTGCAAGTTAATGTGTAGCAATTGTTGTTCTATTATTGCAACAGGTAATTCGGTTAAATCAGATCAGATGTTGCCTCCGATGTTTACATTTTGTTTTAACGCCCACAAAGCAACAATTCTATTTTTACGTTATTAATTAATGTACATATATTTAATATAGAGGCGATTGATTTGCCGCCACCGGGCGGAAACCGTGACCGTAAAATGAATATTAAGGTGCAATCTAACACTACAGAATAGCCATTAACAACAATAGATTTCAATAAATTTTTTTTAAAATATATTTGATATGTCGTTTGACGCAACAAACGAAATTAGCCTTGTTTTATTTCAAGTTCAGTTACATGAAAGTATTTATAATTAAAAATACAATGTAGTCTATACTTTGTCAGAAAACTTTTGTAGGCTCGTAAAGTGGATTGTACCGTAGAGTACAAATTTATATGCGTATTTACCACGATGCGCGAATCAAATAATAACGCAAATCTTGCAGAGGTTCTTGCTCGGTTAGTCTCATTCTTAGTCGATGTTAATCGGCGGTTGACAAAAAACAGACAGCGAGACATCAATACATCGTTTACTTCAGGTTTGACTCAGCAGGCTTTTGAATTTCTGATCACTCTCTCTTAATACTCTATGGAACGCTATGGCATATTTTAGTCGGCGGTCACCTGGTTTACACACAAGATTGGGCAAGCGTTTATCGTACGCGATAGGATGGCCGCATAGCTGTTCCGCAATTTTCATTAGATGCCGATTTAACGGCTTAAAAATATTTTTACAGTTACAAAGTGCCGCGTCCACTACAGCTCTACATTATCGACAACACAAGAGGTCAATATTATAGATTTCCCAATGCGATACAATTTCTTTGGAGTTTCCTTTGAAGACATTTCGGCAAATGACACTTTACAACGAAGCACATGGTTCACTGATGTAATCTGATAAGTAATATGGTATCAATTGGTATGGATTGCCTTGATGCCCGTGGATCCGCCCCCCAGCGCCCGTAAGATCTTATTGCATTTTTCCCACTACACATTATTTTTTTCGCTCCTTGCGTTGTTTTCTGTTGCGTTTGTTCTGCGTTTGAGCAAACCATTGCTATTGTATAAAATATGTATGCAGTGACAATTCTACCCACGTACGTACCCTAGAAAGACTGGGTACGAGGTTGAAGTGACCGTTGCTTGGGAGAGGTGTTTCGTTGTGGCTTCTCTAGTGGCTGACGGGGCCAGCTTTAAATAGACAAGAGCGGTCGCATTGGTCGCTCACGAAAGACTGAATGTTAGTCATTCTCCTTTTCTAGCTGCCTCTGTAACTCGATTAAAGGTCAATAGAACTCATTATTTATGTTTATGCAAAATTATGGTCGCTTCTGGGTCACGTGAGTTTTGTCTTCTTATCCAAACAACCAATAAGAATAATTTGACCTAATCACTAAAACAATAAAAATTTAAAGCACTTAAAGCACTGGTCATTCATCCCAAAATACAATAGGCACTTGGCACCAAAGTAAACATAATTCTGCATAGACATAGATAATGAGTTCTATTGAATTTTAATCGAGATTCCCAACCATTGCAAGTAGTCTAACGTAGTCTAACAACTGTGATTAGAAGTACATTCATATATAGCACAGCGTTTCGTCTTTTGTAACTTTGCACTGGCCTTGAGCCCCTACTTGAAATAATTGTGCTCCAATTAGCATCCAATGGGCTCTGTTATTTCACATTTAGAAACTGAAATTTCCAGCTGTGACGATCTGTAATCTAAACATGCTGAATAAAGAAGCCGCACCAAACTTTGTGAGAGAAAAGATAAAGAAAAATATAAACTATGATGAGTGGAGTTCGTGGTCCAATGAAACACAAAGTCCAGGCTCAGGTGGAGGAGGTAAAAATAAAAAATAATGTTTAACACTTGCCAAACAGTCATGCATAGACATGGATAAGCGTGTGTAATGGCCAAGCTGTCCGTAGTTGTTTTTGGTGACAATTAAACAAATAAAAGTTAATACAGTTCCACAAGACAATATACAAAGCTAGCAACGAAGTACGAGATTCAACTGTTAAATTATGAACTATTTTCTACTTTATTTGTTTATAATGTCAAGTATATTAAAAACAAATTATTATGCACATTTTACTCATTTTTTCGAAATGGCTAAAATATTGTCTACATACTGTACATCATAAATGTAGTTATAGGTGTTTGGAGGTGGGTCAGCCAGTGAGAAGGCGTGTAAGTGCGGGCGAGTGTCAGTGTGTGTGATTTCTCTCGGTGCCTGGGTGTGTCTCGGAGTGCGTTTATGTGTATGTGTGTGTGTGTGTGGGGAGTAATTAGAAGAAGCTATGACTGATGCATATACTGTTATGGGAAATTGATTTAAATGTTTTAGATGACGTATAGTAAGTAACATTGGAAAAGTTGGTTAGTGTGTGTGTGTTAGATGTGTGTGGATGTGTGGATTTCTCTCGGTGCGTGGGTGCGTCTCGGTGAGCGTTTATGTGTGTGTGTGTGGGGGGGGGATAGTTAGAAGTAGCAATGACTGATGAAAATACTGTTATTGAAAGTTGACTTAAATGTTTTCGGTGGCATATCTGCATTTTTACCATTAAGGTATCTGTTTAGTTGCTATAAAGAAACATTGGAAAACTTTGTTAGTATCTACCGCTTTTGTCCATATTGTGAACCTGATGTACCCTCACTTCCAATGGCCTCTACTGGAAATAGAAAATCGTCTAGCGTTAACCGAAATAATTGAAGGAGTTAATTGTTATTCGAGATTGAGGGGAGTTAATTTAAACGACATTTAAATGTAGGTCGTCGACGTCGAAACGTCGATAGTGAAGATGGCAATAGTGATGATGGTGGTTACGAAAACGACGACGACTACCGCCAGAATTATGATGGTCATGAAGATGACTATGGTGGTTATGAAGATTACTCTGATTACAAGTACGATCCTGATAGCGAACATTACGGTGATGGCAGTGGAGATGAAGAAGACATTGGTGAAGAATATCCAGATGCTGAAGACATCGATTTGGAAACAAGACTGAGAATTGAAGTAACTCAGATAATTGCTGAAAATGATCCAAATGATCTTTATTATTCTGGTCATGTCTATGAGGATATGATAAGAAGTTGCACTTGGAAAGGAATCAATTGCAAAACTGGGTGAGTTTTTTATTGCATAATAACACTGGTATTATGTTTGAGCACTTTTTACCAGGGGCAAATGCCATATTACCATACATGCGAGAGTTTGCATTTCTATGATGCCCAAATAACAAAGAAATGCTTAATATAAACTAGTCCCGCCTTTTAAAAATTTTAACTATTTATTTTCAGGACTCGAAGTCCGTATGGGAAAATATTTTGCTTGAGATCTTTTCCGAGAAAATATATTCCTTTCGATCTTTTAATTGGGCTCGGTCTGTACCGAGCCGGGAGCTAGTTCTCAATTTTAGGGGGGCATGTAGAGAAATTTAGCTGAAACTCTTTAGACATCTATGGAGTTGCTGTACATGTAGAGGCTTGGGTTGCAACTTTAGGAAAATCTCGGTACAAAAGCCAGTGTTCAAAGACTTCATAAGATGTTCAGCGTTTCCATTATAATCACACTTGTGAGAAAATAATGATACATGTCACCCATTTATTCGTAAGTAAAACCACGGAAGCAAAAAACTGGTGCTTTTCCACCCTTATCATGAAGTACTTCCACTCTCCACGAAAAATTACATAATTTTCTATTTTTTACCTTACGCACTTACAAAATAAACTGGTAACTAACTCTGTCGGTAACCCTATCTAACCACTCATATTTTATATCTGCTTAACCACGACGCGTAATACATAAGCAATTTATGATTTATGCGTGGGGGCACGGCTTTTATTTTATTTGGGGAAACTACCTCCTATGCACCCCGCCCAGCTCCGGGCCTGGACCGACTTTGTAATGTTAAGAAAGAGCATATTATTCCCAACCCCCAGGCGAAACCTGGGGAAGGGTTACTAATTTTGACGTCATTGCTTAACATGGGAATGACGTAATCGGCTTACTGGGCCGAAAGAAATTTCAGTTTGAGTTTATATATATATATTATATATAATTACCTAATAGGTAGCATGTTTGGATAGCTTTATCCAAACACTTGAGACATTGCTCGAGTTGGGAAAAGCTACTGAAATCACTCGCCGGAATTGTTTTATGAAAACAACAACAACAAATTTTCTCGCAAATTTTATTCTAACGTCACAGTATTAGAATTCTCGCGTCTGCGAAAGTGGCTTTAACCCGGGTTTGGATCGTGTTATCCAAACACGGCTATTAACCAATCAGGACGCGCGTACCACATATGTTATTTCGATTCATACTTCAGCACAATCGTGCTGACTTTCACGTTGAAAATGTGAAAGTAATCAAAAATCGAAACATAGCTCAACATCCTAAACAATTCATTCAAGTTATACGGTTTTATCAACATGATCCCAGGGCTATAATGGTAGTTTCAACTTTTTACCTGCACTCACTGAGTTATCTCCATACATCAAAACGATCGCACGCCTTATTACCTGCCGGCTTAGCGGGATCATGTATACAGCCCCTTAGTGTTTAGTTATTACAAAGGTATGGAATTCTTATATAAAATTCTTATATAAAATTCTTATCTACGTTCAAAACGTATCTTTCTTAAAAACGAAATGCATGGCGAAAAAAGCATCCTTGCGTCAAGATTAGCAACAAAACAAAAACAATAAACATCAAAGTGACAAGGAGACAAACGGAAACAAGAAACCGTTTTAATTTGGAAATTGCGAAGAAGATTATCATAAGTCAGTAAGTCAGTACAAAACGGTGGTATAAACGTACCGAGTATCAAAACTAAAACGAAAGCAACCAGAAAGAAGTGAATACAAGCCGAGAAGTCAACAGGAAGATTCCGCCAAGGACTAAAGAAGAGAGTAAGGCAGTAAGCGGCCTATATTAATGTTTGTGTCAAATACTGCCAGATACTAGAATCCGTTACGCCAGAACAAGGAGCTAACATAAAAAAAAACACTCAAAAGAGACACTGTCATAGTATTTTAATCTTGAACGGCTAAACAAGATCTAGATATGAGAGCGAGACTCAAAATGAAAATGTAAACATTTTTTTTTGCAAGAAATTTCTCGCTGTTGTTTACGATTTAATTACAATATTATCTATTGTAATAGCTCGATACTTATATATACAAATATTTATATTGGATGAGTATTGCCTTGTGTTATTTCTTTTAGTGAAACACAAGCCGTTAAACAGAATGCAGGCCTTCGGAATACAGCTTTAGTTTTATTTTTTTATAATATAATAGTTTACGCTATTAAACTGAGATGTCAGCTTGAGTATGCTTTGTTTACCTCAAGAAAATTTCACTGTCATGAGTTTCGGGTAAATACAAAATATAAAAAAGTATGAGGAATTATTGCACAAAGATTTTGTGAGCTGAAACATTTAGCATATTTTGTATTATGATTTCCGAAAGTAAATCATGTGAGTTTGCAACAGGAATAGTAAGGTTTTACAGTTGAAAATATGAATATACAAATAAAGTTATCGAAGTTGTGTTTAATGTTTATATGGATGAAATTTAAAATTTGAAGTAGGTCTAAAATAAATTTAAAGTTAAAACCAGCGTTGGTAGTACAAACAAAACTCCGAATAGCATGACCAATTCATATTATTCTGATCTTCGTTTGTATTATTTCAGCAGCTTTGTGGCTTACGACTCCTTTTATTCTTATTACACAATTATATTAGGCGGATATGTAAAAGCATGACCGCAAAATAACATCAATTGCTTATTACAGAAGTTCTACAATGTGCAGTTAAGAAGCGGCGAGGGATTGCTGCAAAAATGTATTACTAGTATATCTTCACTAGGATTGTCATGCGTTTTAATGTACAATTATTGTTTGCTCGCCAGGGCAGCAAAAACCTGGATCAGTTGCTGATAAAATATGAAAGCTTACGCTTATGAAGTTGTTTGGTAAAAAAGTACAATATACTTTCAAAGTTACGGTCAATAAGTTTCAGTCATTGGGTTTATGTATAGTCCGCTTATAGTTTTTCCTATAGTTTATTCAATTTTACTCTTTTTCGTTAAAGTTTTCGGTTATTCCTAATTAATTTGGTATTTTCGTTCAAAACCCTTCCTAGCTTTCCGCACTATTTAAAGTGTGTCAGTTACTTAATTTAATGCTAGATTTATGAGTGTGTTTCGCCGTCAGTTGTACGGCAGTCAAAGTCGTTTGTTATCGAAAGAAAAAGGGAATCTACTTCCATTCGTACGTTTTCTTTTAAATACTTATCTTGCTATAATTATACCGTACTGCATTTTCTCTTGGTATGCATTAATATATTCATATTTAACCAGTGCGCCAACAAAAATATATTTTTCTCAGTGAGATGTAATGTGTAAAAATTAGGGAAATTCTTTGTGTCACCAATATCTCAGTTGCTATTAGGCCTATAATAACAAGCTATACCTTTTCTGAAAGCTCCTTGATCAGGCTTTGAGATAATATTTCTTTTGGTGGATGACGGTCTTACCAAGATGAATTAATTACACATAATTAACATAAATTTTACAGTAACAGCTCCGAAAAATGTATTGAAACTCAGCTACACTGGGCCCAATGTACAGAATCAAATTTCCAAAAGAGCCAAAAGCTAGCCGGTTGTATGGCCAACTTCCATGGAAAATGTCACTGAAATTGGACAAAAGGAATTAGAGCTATTGTTCATTCAAAAATGATATACCGAAACACTGAAAATGGAGAGATTACACTTGTGTCATTATAACTTAGCTGCTATTGATCGAATAATAATGAACTGTACCTTTTTTGAAAGCCTAGGGTTTTCAGAAAATATACAATTAGCTGCATTATTGGCTAACAAGATTGAAATATTTAGAATTAATTGGCATACATAGAAAAACGATTAAAAAAAATGTATTGAAACTCACTTACACTAGCCCTATTGTACAGAATCAACATTACAAAACAGCAAAAAGTTAGCTGGTTATATGGCCAATTTCCACGGAAAATGTCATTGAGAATGGACAAAAGGACTAGAGTTATTGTTCATTCAAATGCGTATATGTTATAACTATGCCGAGAGGAACTCGGAAGATCTTATCCAACATGAAATTGTGAAATTGAGCAGAATAGTCACTCTGCATAAACATCACTACAATCACACAAAAATTCACTAAGATCACACAAGAAGAGTGGTACACTGTAAGTGAGTGCTGTACTACATTGTAATATAAAAACGTACTGAAAAAAATCAATAGCTTCAGTCATTGTTCCCAGGAGTAAAACCCGACCTAAATGGACCCCGGGCAAGCAAGATGGCATCAAGACTGGACATTACCAGTGTCGCCATCACCATATCCTTTAGCTGTGAACTCCACTGGGATACTTCGCCTACCCCCACCCACCCTCCTAGCCCCTCTACTACTACCTCTTCTACACATAGCACGCCTACTACTAGCTCTACCTCTAGCACAATCTCTAACTGAACCACGGCTACAAACTGACATACTCCCTGTATCTTCATCATCTTCGTCACTCTCATCTCTGTCTTCTGCAAAATTTTCTGCCACTTCTGCACTACAGCTATCACTAAAATACAAGCAAAAAGCTATAAACAAACTATACAACTATACAACTATACAACTGTACAACTATACTTCTGTACAGTAACAGTGAAAATGACTATGTGAATTACTATATGTAGAGATTGAATATAGAAAATTATTTGACAATGCGCACTTTACATTTGCCCGTATTTTCATAACAATTTTCATAATAATTCATAACAAAAAAAAACCCCAAGCACACTGTATACAGTATACAGAATCCTACAACCATCCTACTGCTCTGGTATACAGCGAGAGGATACTAGTTTGAAGGGAAGAATGAAATGCGAGCATACTTGTTTCTCTGACCACAATTC
>JAOBAZ010189985.1:0-10311 GCA_026546875.1 Pteroeides caledonicum | reverse complement strand
GATCTAGATCACTGCAGTTATGGTATACATATTATAATTGCTACAACTCTGTTTCCATGGCAAAGTAGATATCCGTGTTTTGCTAAAGTATTTTTGTCACACGTTGCTTTAGGCGACAGGGAAACTGTTTCTCTCCCATGTGACACTGGTTGAAAAGATTTCGGACGAAGGTGAGTTATACTTTTTCTATATTTTGGGGACTTTCATCTCTGGTTTCGAACGGATGTTTAGAATTGGCATATGGTGTTTTTTATTATTATTGTGTTTGAAGCCAAAATTATCTGGCGAAGTTAAACAGATTACCTCAATTATGCCTCAACTCACGACATATTTTTGATTTGTGTATACTTTAAATCCCCAACACTTAAACGTTAACCGTTGTCGCTTTACAGTACTGAACGCTTACGTGGTTTTATACAATGACAATACATATATTTTTATTGTGGAATACGCGTAGATGAGACTCTTTAACGATACTAGACGTTTAAAAACGTCTTTTCTAAATAAAGAGTAGATTGAACGTCGCAAATGATCGAAACTTCAATATAGACATGATTGATAGATCAGCGCACCGGAAGTCTGAAGATAGTAGTTACAAGGTCAGCTAAGAATGTTTTCGTGGGTTTTGAAAAAAAATGCAGATTTTGAAATAATCATTTTTAACATTTGTATTGTTGCGGGCATAAGCTTGTATCCCTTGAAAGAAAATTCCAATGTCATGTTATAAATTCATATGTTAATCGTATCTAAAGGCAAAGTGACCGCGTGTGAATTTTGAACACATTGTGTGAAGTGTTCGTGTTGGTTTGAACGACTTGGGACGAAAGTTAGTTTTGCTTTCTTTTGGCTTATGTTTTGGGGCTTTTGGAAACTTTAACTTCGTAATTTAAGTCATTAATATTCTATCATCATGAGATTTTTGGTTATTGCTACGTCTGGAGAAACATGCTTCGAGAAGTTCAAGAGGTTAATTCAAGTAGACGTCGACGTGTTTGAATTTGTGTACATCAATTTTACCGTTTTTAGCGTACGAATCTCTGCTGACTTAATTACTGTATTTAAGTTTTGTTTTATTTTCTGTGCTTGTTCTATTTGAATATCAAATTACACGTGAATAACTTCTAGGATACTAGATTTTTATTACAAGCATTTTTATCTTTTTGTTGATAACCTCTCTAAAAACACCGTGTCTCCAGAGACCTCTGCGTGAGGCATGTTGCATAAAATGATCTAACTGTAACGTATGTATAAATATGATTCTTGCTTAGCCTACTCTTAGTATACCAGAACTGGAACAAACAAAGTAACCAACTTTTTATATTATACCGAGTCGGTCATTAACAGTCATATTGTGCATGCATCAAACACTATTTTGCGGGGTATATTGATTCTCAGTGATCTTAAACAGAATTTTCAGTGTTGAATTAGTAGTGTCAATTGTGAAGATAAAATTTCTAAACCGACATAGTTTATCTAAGAAATTTTAGGCAGCATTTTATATCAATAAAGCTGGTAAATTCATATAGTGAATAAATTCCGCTGAAAAATGGAAAAAAAACAACAACATTTTCAAAAACGCTTTTACTTCGTGTTCGTTGTCAATGTATTTATTGATACATTATCAGGATAGCTCGCAGTTCAAAATCCAAAATTTCCTGCCAAGCCCAAATGGCCCGTGCTGTTGGTTACCGAGCGCTTAGCAACCAGCCCAAATGCTCTGTGTTAGCGAAAGGAGCGCTCAAAAACGCTTCCCATACATAAATTAATGTGTTGGAAAGGTTTTAGTTGGTTTGTGCATGTCACTAGATGCGTCACTGCCATCCACATTTACTTAACTTTCAGATACGAAGAGGCGTGTAATTGACGTGCACAATTTTGATCACGTACACACATCAGTGGCCTTGTATTCCCTGCCCGCCTACCACGCTATCAACAGATTCCCGTCATTTCGATTGCGCTTTAGTTGACGATTTTATCAAATTATCAAGTCTCAGTTATTGCAATATACAGAATATCTGGCCCCGAATTGACACACATATAAATTAAAAAGCTTGAACAATTGAAAGCATTAATGCTTTCAGAGTTCCTCCCAACTTGGTTAAAAGGCAGAAGAAATTTTTGTATAAAACCTAAATAGCAGAGCACCGACGTTTTGTTTTTAAAACTCTTTTTGCAAGGTAACACAAAACAACATGACATAACGCAACATAAAGAAAAATATTTGTTGAGCACTGTTTGAGCCAATGCGAAAAACGTATTGGCTGATATGAGGCTTGAACTGCTACCTTCTGGATGCAAGTTAATTCAAGTCTCGATCTAGCTCGTAATATTCTCGCATTGGCTTATGCAGTGTCAGAAATCACCATGCATCACTTGAAATTTGCATGTGGATACACAACTAGATGTTATAGCGGCACTGTGCAGGTTTTATGGATGCCATGGTAAACTCTTTTATTTCAGACTTCTTGCCTAATGATTTGCAAAACACAGCTTCTTATACTCTCTTTATTGGCAGCTATTTTCAAGTTTGTGATTAGTGTGATTAATTTGTTCAAGCACTTCAAACCTGAAAGGGGTTACTACCAAATGGACACTGAATAGTGTTCTAGAAATCGTAATATGAAATCTATAATTGTTTATCTTAACTACAAAAATGCCACAATGTTGTTACATTTACGTCTATTCAAAGTTTTGAGTGACTTCATTCATTACTCAGGCGTTCCATAGGAACGTACCAGTCTAGAGATGCAGGCCGTTTTTATGGACGTCGTACTTTAGACACAAAAGCATAACTGCGGGGAGACTGGAGACGAAAATACTTGCTGACGAGCTCGCTAGCCACGATTAATAGCGACAGCTATATTGTGAACCACGGTTTGCGAAGAAAAAACAATTGATGACCAGAGGTATTTATAGGCTAACCCACACTCAAAATTACTTAAAATTGATCATCAAAACTTAAAATTGTCAAGCGTTTCTCAAGAACCACTTTGTCCTGAAGTCAAAAGTTCCCCAGCTCCTGCAGTGTGAGTAATAAATTCTGCAAGAACAGTACCACTGGGTCTTAACCTTCAAGATGTACGCGGTTTTCCAATATGTAAGTTAAGGTTACACAACCAATGACGTCACAGCTACTTTATTTGAAAAAGTAATATTTCCACAACAGGAAGACACATGAAAGAACTGTCAAAAAGGTATTCAATCATGGCACGAGTTCTATCAAACAAAACTATAGGAATAGAAAAATTTCGTTTCATAAGGACTCGCAAAAAACAGTGAATTGTGTCCAAGATGCACTTCAACGGTCGGGGTTTGTATGTGCTGGGTTGTAAAGCTAAATTGTTACAAAAATATGTGTTCTTGTTGAAATGAACCAGGTAAAAATTCTTAAGCGGAAATCGTGGGAGTAGAGTATTTTGCGAAATCTGCTTTTAGCAAAATACAATGTTTGACGCATAAAATGTTTGGTTTCCAAGCACAGCATGGCTTTGTTTGTACTCGTAAATTTCGCAAAAATCTCGCAGAGTAGCTGTCCAGTTTAAATGTAAATTTACGTCTATGTACAAATATTACGATAAATTTAGCGTGAATACCGTGCAGTATTCTACAATCTTGTCAACAATAAAACTCGACACGTTGCAGGGTTAGACTCGAGCGCGGTTCAAAATTCCGCAGGGTGAGATGTCTTCTAGCAAATGTCGAATGGAATTCCGGTCAAAAACCCCTTCTGGTTACTTTTTTGAATTTAGCACATATTTTATTGGGCAAAGAAACTCGACTTGATTTATTGCTAAACGATTGCTAAACATTCAATTCCCAATGGTTTAAAGGGAAATCAGCTGGTCAATTGTCTGGATCGTCTTAGCGATTATACGCAATTACAGTTCCAGCAATTACATTGAGACACACCGATTCAGCATCTTGTGATTGCAAAGGGTACGTCCAGCTTAGCGTGCACAGGCTATTTTACAACTGAAATGTGTAAGCTAAACATTGTGCTTCCTAGCTTTTGCTTTCCTTGTTTCCCACGTTATAATACCAAGAATGACAAGATACCAAACTGCTAGTGCCATACTTGTTGGTTTATCATACAGCAAGGATTTTTGAAAAGTTTCCCCCCAGAGCTCTATTCCTTGGTATCCAACTTCTAAGTATATTCGATCCCTATCAACCATAGTAGAGATATAGTAGCTACTAAACAATCAAGTGCGATACAGTCGCTGAGATCTTTTTGCTGCGATTGCAGTGACCTTGAGGATTGTAGAGATTAGATATGGTAAGCCGTCTTTGGTTTGTGTTAATTGCGTCTACCGTGACATATTATAGTACTTGAGATGATTTGGTTGTGATACCTGTCTACTGTCAACACTATTTTCCCACGGGTATGTATGTATATACCTTGTTCTTCGTGTACTACAAGGTGACTCAAGTAAAGGAAATCTTTCTTGGCTTCTTATTCCCTGCATAAAGCCTAGTTTACACGGGCAAGTTTTCCTTGGCATTTGTCTATTTGGCAAGTTTTATTTGGTCATGTAAACGGCGCAAAAATGGCAAGTTTTTCCTTGACAAGTACACTTGTTTAAAAGCTGACATCATAGCTTTTGAACAAGGCAAATTGTCAATGAAAAACATGCCATTTTTCGCCGTTTACACGACCAATTAAAAGTTGCCAAATCGGCAAATGCCAAAGAAAAACGTGCCAGTATGAAATTGGTTTAAATTGTCAAGGGAAAAATTTGACAAAGAAGATTTATTTGCCATTTACACGAACAAATATAATTAAGGAAAACTTGCTCGTGTAAACTAGGCTTAATACTTCATATCATACAATACGAGCCGATGACAAGGAACTATTTAAAATCACATTATGCACCTTGGGGATTAAACATTTTTCGATTTTTTAATTTTGCTCATTTGATAGTTGCCAGTTAAAGGCAGGCAATCACTTTTCGCTGAAATCCCAATGGTGGAAAAATGCGTTTTCGACCAACAATTTTTAATCGTAACTTTTTTGGCTAGTTTTGCTTGTAATAATAGAAAAAAGGACTGTATAATTCGACAGCTAAAGGACTGATCTTTATTTCTATGAAAAAATATTTCTAATTTAAAAAACAATACAGCGGCATACTGAAGTTGGATTTGGATTGGTTGTCTTTTGAGACACCCCGTGGCACTGGCGGATCTAGACGTTAGTCAGAATAAATATAGAATTATAATTTAAAATTCAAAATACCCGAAGAACGATCACATTGGTAGGATTTATATTCTATAGAACTGTTCAACCAATCAGATCTTTATCTAGGTATTTTGAATTTTAAATTTCCGCCAATGAATCGTGTAATTTATTTTGACTGACATCTAGATCCGCCGCTGCCCTGTGGTGTTACGACATCTGTGGGCGAGATTGAAACGTTCCTAGGACAACTTTGAGGTGCTGGTGTATTGTTTTAAGCCTGCCGCACATTGGAGCTATGTGCTTAGCTGATTGTCATTTTGGGATATGAAATCAAGCCGAGCAATCACTCCTAAGCAGTTATTGAGATGTGATTGGTTGAACAAACTTGATCATGCGATTCTAATTCGATTCCATACTCCAACACGGCAATCAGCTAAGCACATAGCTCCAGTGTGCGGCAGGCTTTACTTATATTTTTAACACGAATGGCAATTTGGCAAAACATGATCGCCATTTTTGATCCAAAAATGAATAATTAAAAATTCAAATTGTTAACAATAGTGAATATAGCTCACTCAACTCTTCTTTGTAGAGAGCTCTGGCTCTAAGGCCTGGTTTTCATATATCGCAATTCGTCGGCGATCATCGGCGATGTATTGTTTTCCCTATTGTTCAAAATCATTGAACTCTTCAAAGATTTTGAACAATGGGAGGAATCGCTCACGAAGAAGAAACCTCTTTATTCTCATCCGCACAAATATGAACGGCACTGCTTTTGCTTAGTATTAGCTGCTTTAAAGCTCAGTATTGGGTGCTTTAGATAGAACGCAGTGAGAAAAGGACAAAGTTTATTTGCAGAAACCAATTTAACCATCGTTTTTAATTACTTTAGTTTTACAAGAAATATCCATACCTTTTATAGTATCGAGTCGACAGCGCATGATGCCAATTTTGTCAGATAATTTGACTCGCTGATAACAATACCGAACTTGAATATCTCACATGTTTAACACAGGCAAGGCGATTTGTCTATAGGCTCGTTTACATTGGCGCTTTGACTGCGATTTTGTGGCCAATATCTAGTGTCGAGTGGTGTTATAACACTGACCTAAAAGTGACGAGTCCACAATTCATCCTGCTGAGCAATTATTGATTATGGACTGTAAATTATTACTACAATGGCGTTTTTGTCCATAATCTACCGATATAACCAAATTCACGGTGGGATTAAACAGGGCACCCGGTATGGACTTTCAGCAGTGACTGGTTGTCTTTTTACCGAAAGGCTTCTGCTTTTTGGTTGTGACAGTGACGTCACTCAAAATCTAATATGGCGAGTTGCATCTTGCAATTTCTCGACTTCATATCTTATTAACGAACTGCATTTAGGTTGTCAAGCATTGTATTTAAACCATGTTCACGATTTGTCTTCACGACAAACTTCTCTTAACGCACTGCCTTATATATTACCACGCATACATTACAGAAATGTTTTTACATCTGATTAGGATTGCTAGAGTATGTGACTAAAATCTTGTCAGTGCCCACGTAAATTAAACCTGATTGCTCAGCTTTGTTGTTGTTTTCTAAACCACACTTCCTGATGAAACTGGGTAAACGCAGCACCTGCACACGGTGTTGCATACAATTTGGTGCTACAACTTCAATATATTAACAAATATTTATCATTAGAAACACAAAATGAGAGAGCGCCACACGGCGAAATATTTGGTGATTAACATTGTAGTATACCATTGAATATATACCAAGCTTTTCTCGTGGGAAGTTTACTAATCGGAAGAACTTGGACCTAATTCCAATGCGAATGACAACTGAAGGTATATAACAACTCATACGACAACACTTTTATGCTATTCTATTGATTCATTATTGTAGAGATTGTTCTAAAATGTTTGCACAACTTTATTACACAGAAAGTTAAGAGAACTTTCTTTCATCAATATGATATATATTTTTGGAGCATTGCCTTGTATTTTCGTGTTGAGTTTCGCGATCTGGTAGCGGAGATTTAGAAATAGTTTAATATAATATAATATTGAAGGGTTCTATCTAGCAGCCGATACGTGTCATCTGTTATCATCCTGCGCTGGTCTGAGAACAATCACAGATCTAGTTTTGAGCTGCTCAGATTGGGAGAGTTAGGCTGGCCTCATTGAAGCGATTTGATTCTAGATTTGCTTATTTTTCTTGCCTGGTTAACGAACACACTTAGCCTATGTAGTAAGCCATGTATATACATATGAAATGTCATAGACAAACAGTTACCGAGCTAGGTTAACGATATTCAATATATTGCACGTACGTCGAAGAAAAGTGAGATTCAACAGCGTTCTATTTTAAGAGGCACTTGCACAGCAACTCAAGGGGCTGCCAATATGCGTGGTTTTATTTGCTTGTTTTGGCATGCGTGACTAACTTAACCGCTTTAGCGGTCATAGGTTGCTTATTGTATTTGGTGTTTTTACCGTCAATGAACAATCAGGAAATTCTCGACAAGGAAGTTTTGACTTGAACCTGGAACTTTAGTTGTTGTTCTGTTGTAGTATCACTTCCGTTATAAATGTGGTGGTTCAACCAGGGCTTCCACTTAGCAAGGAAATTTTCTTGCATGAGTCGTTAGGAGGGGAGGGGTAGAATACTATCGTCCTTCTTTGGAAAAGTTCTTTGTTTTATTTGATAAAACCCTCCCCACAGGGATAGAGTAATGCAAATTTTTTGTGGAAGCACTGGGTTCAACAACATTGTTGCAAACTAAAATGTTTTAGTTTACGTCTTAACAATCCTGACAAAGGCTCTAAGAATGCGCAATGAGGCAGAACGTGGTGATGTTTTGGTACAGCTCTATGCAAAGTTCTAACTTTAGATTATGACGATTAAAAATTGCCAGAAGTCAATTAGATTAATGGAAAAATTGAAGTAATTTTGCGAGCAAAGCTAGATTAGGCTAATGTTTGGTCACATTATTAAAATCAAATTTTGTTGTAGTGATTTTGGTTGAACATATATAGCAATGTAAACAAAAACTCGCTCTTGACAAAAAATTTTTATTCTTGAAGTTCTTTCAAACGCTCTTATCGCCATGGTTTCCAAGGTCAACTTTGTTTTTTATTTCCATATGGCAATGTAGCAATGGTCTGACATTTGGAGGCATTATTTTGTTTATTTGTTGCTTGTGTACATGAGGGGGCTGCAAGACTCACAAAGGTTTCTATTGGTTGAAAGATGATATAGTATCATATCGGCCAAAATCTTATTTTTTTAAAGATATGCCCAAGCTAAAATATCTGTTCCGTTAATCCAAATTAAACCCAAAAAGTCAGAAAGTGAGCTCATATCTTTTTAAAATATACCAAACCTACAAAATGCCTTAAAACAACATTTTTTCGACCAAGTCTGGATTGCTTTCCTGTGATTCTACAATTCTGGATTGCTATGTAGAGATTCTACAGTGGGAAGCAAATGCTTTCCATGGTAGAATATCTGTTAAATCAAACAAACGTCTTAAAAAACTAGATTTGTCGGATTGTATCCTGTATCTAGGAGCCGCATCGTGGATAAAGCGAGAGCTACGTTACTTTTTTATTTGGCGTACAATTTTAGTTTCGTCATTAAAATGACGAAATTTAGACGAAAGGGAGAAAAATGGGAGCTGGTAAATCTTGAACCGTTGATCGCGCAGCTGTCATATGAGCAATTAACCAAATTATGCTAAGATTTCGATAGCGCGGTATGCAACAAGCAACATAAACAACGTTGTTTGGTTGCTTTGTTAAACGTCATTACTTGTGCACGAAGGGTACGTTGCACGAAACGAGAAAAATGAAAATTTATATATATATATATATATTTTTTTTTTCCCCACCTAAATTTCGTTTTAATAATTTGCTGCACTGTTCTCACTTGTTAAGGACATTTCCTTAAATTATGCTGTTTTTAAAAGGGGGTGGTATTAGTTATAATGAGGAAATTATGCATTCTTTTCAAAAGTTGCGGGCTAAAATATATTTTAGCAAGCTAAACCAACGTCATTTCAGCCGCACCGGCCGTTATTGCACTATAGCTGGTTCGATTTTGCTTTTTATTGAACTGTTTTTATTGTTTAAGTCACTTTCATAGTCTTCGTCGATACAATAAAAAGCAGTGACGTCACCTTGCGTTTTCAATGATTGGAAGGGTGAAGGGAGCCTAAGAAGGAGGGGTCTAGGGGTCTACGAGCGATCTAGCTAGATTGGCCAGCCCGACTGGCCAGTTCACTCTGAATATAATTTTGCAACGGAGTATGTAAATAGGATCTTTTACACAATGTAACTCCACTGCATAGAAAAAAGCATGATTATCTGTGAAGTAAGTTAAATTATTTATTTTCGTGTGCTTTTGCTGGAGGCAATAAAACTTCGCGTTCACGAGCGCTTTGATGGTTACTAATATAGGAGCAGCTACGTAATGGCTTGCGTACACAGCAATTATTATCTCATGCTTGTGTGCCTAGCAACCTTAAGATTGCTGAAATGCTTACTGCGGCAATTTATACTTTATTGACTTTATTTTACCTTTCCCCGCAAATGCGACTCCGCATTATTAAACATGCATCCACCCCTGTGGTATGGATCCTTAGCACTCCACTACTTTTCCCAAAATAACTAGTTAATCAATCTTATATTTCTGACAAGATCACGCTAAATATAGACCTGTGGTGGTTATTGTACATTGTTGCATGTGTGGGTTAAACAGCTGCAATACATACGATTGTTGTCGTCTATGCATGTCACGTAGTGGCATCATGTTCGGTGGTTAGATGATATCAATCTTGATTGTGTATAAACATCACGTTCAAATTTTCGCCAGACATTTTGTATTGCCCAACATAGGCGTAGCGTAGCCAGCCTGAAGATTTTGTCCCGCTATGTAAACTTCGAATTATTATATAATTGTTCATGTCTTTAAAAATTTATTGTTTTCACAGTCAATGAACACCAAAATATAAGCGTAGCGGGACAAATCGTCAAGCTGGCTACGCTACTGTTCCAATATAAATATATATATATAGTATTTTTTATTCGTGCCATATAACGGATTACGGCTTCTGATTGGCTAACTAGGAGGTGAATATTTCG
>JAOBAZ010189984.1:1863-18030 GCA_026546875.1 Pteroeides caledonicum | reverse complement strand
CTGGTCTCTATTCTGTGCTAATGTCCCGCTAACCTGCACGGAAAATTTTCCATGGCGAATTTGCGTGTTTTGGTGTAGTGATAACGTATATTCAACAATGGCAGAAAGAACATGCGGCGAAAAATTAAGTCGCGAATCGGTTGCCCATGTAAACTTGTCGTGTTGTCGAAAAAAATATGCTGAATTATTTTTACGTAATTCAGTCGAGGATTTTAGGTGTGAATATAGTTCAATACAGTTCAATTTAATAATTTACACTCAAAATATTTAAATGTTAATTTGCAGCCTTTTGTTTTTTTGTAATATCATTTTTAGGTTAGGAATTTTCGGGATAAAAAAATTTAATTAAAAAAATTCTAACCTTAATACCGCCTTCGTTCCTATCACTTCCATTTTGATAAATTTCACATCTTTCAAGGTAAACCAGGGACTTTTCTTCAATAACTAGTCCAGCTCCCTGGAAGTAAATACAATATATCTGTATAATTTTACTAGTAAATAATGCCTTTAAGCATTTAATATCCAGTGTGCAATATATATATATATCGTACGCCAAGAACAAAAGCATAAACGATAGAACAGAGCAAAAACAATAGGGAAACAAAGAACAAAAAGAAAGAAAACTTGGGCCTTGGAGGGTTAAGCGTTTTTATTGGTTAGTTGTCCAGTAAATATGAGGCACTTGCTAGCCAGGTAAGCAAATGGTTTTTCCCCAAGTTTGCTTCCCAAAGCCGTTTAAAAAGTTGTTGTTGCATTCATCAACTCGTAAAATTATACTAAAACAATACACCCTTTCGATAATTACGTCATAAATAGTTTTTGGCCTGGGAGCCTCGCTCTCGTGAGTAAAAGACGCAAAGCGATTGGCTAACGTTTCATGGGAGCGAGGCCCCAGTACCGGAGATCTACGTGCCAATAAATGGCTTCAAGTTGTATCCTGTTTAGTCCAACGACCCAAAGAGACCCACTTACCAAAGCTCCGTGAATTTTGCAGTTTCTCATAACCAATTCTGCACCTCGTTTTACTGTGATTCCGTTTGAACTGCAATGGAATTCACAATCAGTTATCGTTGATCTTCCATTTTCAACCACGAGCAGACAAGAGTTGACAGCATTCTGGACGAAACGTATACCAAACATTTGGAGTTGCGGTGACCGACTTGAAATAGAAATTTCGTCATACTCATCACATTCAACTACACAACACGTGAGAAAGTCTAAATTACGCAAAACTCCCAGGAAAAACAAAAAAAGATTAGAAATTAATAAATAAATTAATAAAGTGAATTATATATTAAAACGAGGGTAAGTAATGACTAATGGTAAAAGTCACAAAATCGACGTCTGCAACAAACACTTATCGATTCTACTTTGCGCAACGCTTGCTCCATTAAAAAAAGTCGATGTTGACCTACCAGTTGTTTCACCAACACCAGTCACCAACACAGACTCCTTCAAGGTCAAACTACCGGAGACATGGTATTTTCCACTGTGGATTATAACTTTATCATTTTCGCAACAACGTCTGGCAGCTTGCTCAACTGCTGTGCAATGCTCAATTATAGTATCTCCTGAGAGGAAAAACAGGCATTTGCTGCTGTTATCGAACTGTCAAAGTTAAGTATTAAAACTTTCTGGACCACAGCTCTACGGTTTAGGCAAGTAAAAGCGTCTGGGGTTAGCCTGACGATTTTACTTGCCTAACTTAAAATTTATATAAGTCAAAAACTTAAATAACATAACGTAAAATACAATAAAGACTACATTCCAGAAAGGGTTAATGGTACTGTAAGCCTATATTACTCATGTTCCAAAACAAATTCTACTGCAGATCATATGTTTTTAGTTTGTGTAGGTTAATAAGAGAAAGTTAGAATTTAACTGATCCAAATCAGTATGCAGTATGTTTCATGATAGGATTTTTTGGGGGAAAGGGAGTGCACACCAACCTAAATCTTTTAGCACCACCCCAAAAATTTAAAATGGTGAGCTCTAAAAATTCAGGTCATACACTAGTCCCATCACTTCAAGGAAAATTAGATATATCCACTTCATACCTGGTAATGTGTTGCACATCTTTGCCATTAACTGATGGGCAACAATGATTGTTATGGCATAGTCACGACTTGGTTTTGTAGGTTTTTCAACAGCATTGGCTGAAGCTAGAAGATATCTGTAATACCACAGTGACAATTGAGAACCTCTTAATAGTACAGGCACGTCATTTCTTTATAGAGATAATAAAAACCTATAATAACTTTGTTTTGACAGACACCTTAAGACAGAATTGTAGTACCTGGTATCAAGGCATGGGCATGACCACTTAAGTAAAATATAACACAAATATGTCTTCAGCAACACAGACAGTATCTTAACAATATGAAATCTTTGCCAGGCACTTTCAAAAGAATCTTAACTAAAGTTTAACCTCATCTGTAGATCCTCCATTGTTCGTAAAGATCTTACAATGTTTTCCAGCTCATGTGACTTCTCTGCCAGTTGTAGAACATCTGATGTGGCTAACTCTGCCTCAGAATCACTTGCACCCATATCCTGCCGTAGTTGCCTGAAGTCCAAAACTTTTTGTTTATATTTTTCATAAGTAGCTATACAACCAGAGTGATAAAGGCTCATCATTGAAAAGAAAAATATTTGGGGAAAACTTCATTCAGTATGGTTACCTGTATATGTTCTAATAAAATCTTTCGACAGATTTTCTTCAGCAATATCATAGTAAATTCTAAGTCGGTTCTCCAAATTCCTGGCAGCATACAAGTAATCCTCATCATCATCATTATCCCATTCCCTCCACAAATGATCATAGAAGAACCTAGTGGATTTGGGTTACTTAGCTCTGGTTCTCAAAAAGGTGTTATAAGGTGAAGTACTTTAACATATATTCTGTTACTATACATTCTGCTATTCTAATGCTCACAGAGATTTTAGACCATTATATCTTCTCTATTTGAAACGTTTCTCACTGGTTTCTAGAAACTAGTGCCACTAGTCTGAATCTGTTTCTTAATTAGTTAATTCTTGACTGTGACTCTCGGGCTGGATTTAGATTTAGTGCAATTATTTTGCATTCCACTGATTATTACTAGTACAGTGAGTACTAGTGCTGTGTCCATTCCTGCATTCTTACCTTACATGTTCCAGTGCTACAGCAGTCACATCAAATTCTCCTGAGTCATCAAAAACTGGTAGGAGGACTGTTAATGGGATAGGGTACTGATTTGTTTTCATCAGCTCATGTACTTCATCCAAATTCAATGCAGAGTCTGTCACCAACGGTTTGCACACACTTACCTCTGCTGTTAGGTTACATGAGTCCACACCAATAACCTAAATATGGTCAGTAAATACACATTGTCCTGCAACATGGCTCTTGGTGCATGTCATATGTCATATCATATCATACCATATACCAGACCATACCATACCATACCATATACAATACCATGCCACATCATACATAACACACCAATGATGCAATACCATTCATATATTTATATATACCCAACCCTGTGGTACCGTGTTATTTATACCAAAAAATATCATACCATATTTACATACCATACCACAAGATGACACTGCACACAACAACCTTTATAATACTACACCAAGAAAAAACATATTACATAGAAATGATATATGATTTAACTTGGTATATGTAGTCAACAATGCCAAACCTCGACAAGAACGTTTATGGTTTCCTTTCCTTTAAAACCAGCACAGTTCTTGATATCACTCTCACAGCTCCAAATTGCTTTCCAACCAGTTTTCCGTACATTACTTTCAACATAGTCACTCAGTTTGTTTTTAACTTCCCATGGTTTACAGTCACCAAAGATAGAATTCCAGTAGACACTGAAACGTTCTTCGTAACTAAGTGTGGATGTCTGAAATATCATTGGCATAGACTCTGTGCAATCCATTATCGGTAAAAGAACGTTTGGCAAAACAACACCATACAATCAAACCACGGCTGATATTGTTCAAAAAGTTGCCAGGAAGAGCGGAAATAGCGATACTTAGTATTTCCGCCAGGGAATTTCCGTTACAAGGGCGTGGTATGTTTTCGACACGTGCTAGAATTAGAATAACCATATAAATTCTACTTTACAGTCACAAGTGATTAGCTTTGACGACTTTAACGTAAGATTCACTGTTATATAAAAATACAAAGTAGTCAACAGGAAAGTGAACGTTTTGAAGTAAGTGATAGCAATGCAATTCTTTAAAAATTCTAGAAAAAACAGACGAGCAGGGCCTACAATGCACGCGAAGAAGCAATGTAAAAAGTACTTGTTTGTTTTATTTGTTGTAGTTCCTAGCACCATGCAGCAGTAAAGCCTAGTTTTCTCGCGGGCAAGTTTTCCTTGGCATTTGTCGATTTGGCAAGTTTTATTTGGTCATGTAAACGGCGAAAAATGTCAAGTTTTTCTTTGACAAGTACACTTGTTTAAAAGCTGATATGGTAGCTTTTGAACAAAGCAAATTGTCAATGAAAAACTTGCCATTTTTCGCCGTTTTTGCACGACCAACTAAAAGTTTCCAAATCGGCAAATGCCAAAGAAAACGTGCCAGTATGAAATTGTTTTAAATTGTCAAGTGAAATTTGACAAAAAAGACTTACTTGTCTTTTACACGAACAAATATAGTTGGCAAGATTTTTATGAAGGAAAACTTGCTCGTATAAACTAGGCTTAACACTGTTGTCATGAGTGTCCAATGTGGCTTATGTAGCTTGTGACAAATGGCAATGTGACGAATGGCAATGGTCTTAAAGTTTTTGTTTTTCTGTTCCTGTATGATTTTTATTGTTTATTACAAGATTGGCCGTGTTTCCTTGTTCCCCCAAAACCTCAGAAGCCCTTCTTAAGTGTAAAATTTACATCTTGCTTTTAAATACTTTCGCCTTGTCACGTTGCAGTCAGATCAGGCAGGAATGATGGCGAGTAAAACTCATCAAGATTTGCGGTCGTGGTGCAAGCAGCGGCGAAACTAGGTCGGGGGGTGCATATTCATATATTCGCGTTTTACCCGACAAATTTCTTTTGTAAGAGATTATTTTTAACTGGCTTACAAAAGAAATCCGTCGGGCAGAACACGAATATATGAATATGCACCCCCCAATTATAGCTCTAGTTTTGCCCCCTGGGTGCGAGTACGCAGCAATATTTTGTTTCGTTGTCATGTGGGCTTAGTGCTCAAATATCTTTTGGAGAATATATTTGGGGAATTTGCAAAGCTGAACAATCTACTTACGTTTTGTAATTTTATTTTTATTTGCAACTAAAATTTGCAACTGAATGATATTTGCATGACCAAATTAAGCCGGGGGGGCATTGCACTAGCGGTAGCATCAAGCTAACTAGCCTCGTTTTCAAGCCAATTTTGCCGGGCATGGCCTGCATATTTGCACGTGCTGCATACCTTTCCTCCTGCAAGTTTTTAAACATGCCGAAAAACGAAATATTTAGCTTTTCTGTATTTGTGGGAGGAGAAAAAATAGAAGAAAATGTTAAAGATTCTCTTCATTATGTCGAAGTCGATATATTAGGGCCACACTCTCGCACAGAGACTACGCGGGAAGAAGTCGACGGCGAAGATGAACTACAGTCGTCACCCGTTCTTCCGTACGAAATTGGGATTAGTCTTTTTCCTTCTACAGAGCTTTATCCAGTGTTTGTTTTTGTCCTTGTCGATGGATACAGTGTATGTCGAATGTTTATGAAATCTGACGGGAACAGGTTAGTGATAAAGCTTTGGGCAGGTTTGAATAACTGGTTTTATTGTATGTTATAATAATAATTTGAGTTGCATTGTGATTGAACAATAAGTCCGAGTGCCTAATTTTAAATTATTTTGTTTATTTTCAATGCTGTTGTGTTGCAGAACTGTTCGCGGATTTCGTGATGGCAATGAAATCAAGGAGTTTTTATTTTCATTGCCTAGGCTAGGGCATACCGTGGAAGAGACTTCTAAAGCTAAGGTAAGGTTTTTTGGGGTACATTATTTTTCAGTATGGTTGAAAGTAACAAATGGTGGTGTAGAGTCATCTTGAATGGTGATGAAGGAATGGGTTGTATGGTAGTGATGCTTATCGGTAGCCATGGTAACATGAAAGCGATGATGCAAATGTATAGTCATCCAAAATTAGGAATACTTGTAGGTTGGTATGATTTTGAAGTAATAGCGTACTTGCATATCTGGTTAAAAATGTTATACTGCTGTAATCTTCCAAATTTAAAATTTCCAAGAAATAGTTAATTTAGCACAGGAATAATTAAAATTTACTACACATGATCAGTAGTGTAGCCAGCCCGACAATTTAATCATGCAAATATTTTCATGCTGAAGAACTGTAAAATAATGAATTTCTTAAAAACTGAATAATGGTAATGATTTGAATTTTGCATAGCAGGATCAACCTTGCAGCTGGATTTGCCACTGCACATGCCTATTTAAAAACGTATACTGTAAATGAAAGCACCAGTACAAAAATTGAATTCAAACCATTTACCATTGGATTTTTAATAGATCCTACTGTTCATTGCAGTTTTTCCTAATCCCCTTGTTTTTGTGTTTTCTATTTCACTGTGTTTTGTGCACAGTGAAGTTAACTCATGGTCAGGGTCTGCTTTAGGCAAGTAAAATCTGTTAAGTGGCAATTTCAGTCTCAGAGCATTCAATTATCAATCCATTGCCTGTTTTTTTTCCTTGGGTGAGAAAAATAGTCTGGTGTTAGCCAGAGTACAATTTGGGCTCCCTTAAGGGAATTAAGTCATCTGGAGTTACAGTAGCCAGAGTAAGATCTATTAACCCTTCTTTTTGCTAAATCCTACAGCTTCCCCACTGACAAGTAAACTTATCTTGTGTTAGACAGAGTGAAATATAAAAGTACCGAAAAATTACTATACAGGATTAAAAGGGTTAAGTGGCCATTTGTGTTTGGGACCATAGTGCATGGATTAAAAAATAGGCTTGTAATGAATTTCTTAAGAAATGGATAATGGTAGACTAGAGAATAATGGTAAAGAGAGACATATTGTAGGATAATGCGATGGAGTATAGCTTTCCTGTGTCCGATCAATGATATAAAAGAAAAATATGGAAACAAGGCTATTAGGGAACATTGTTGTAAATAGTAAGTTTATTAGATTAACATTGTAATATAAAACAGGTTGGTGGAATTGATGGAAAAGATAAGAACAGAGATGTTGGTGTTATTGAGGTTCTCATCAAGGAAGCTATTTATAAGAAAAAAGTATATTGTGGTGATCAGAGGCCAAAAGAGAGAAAGTTTGAGTTTAATCAAGCAACAAAAAAAGACAGCAATGCCATTACAAAAGGAAGATATTTAATGGCAACTACAAAACCTGGTGATTCTGTGAAAGAAAAAAATTTTCAGAGAATGATACAAAAAAATGTTCAGAGAAAAAGATGGTTTACCAAGGCTATTCATTTTGCAGGAAATGAAATTGCAAGACTGAAACTACATTACCGCATCAAAAGCAACATTGTTATAACAGGCAGTGTAACAATTGAAGATGATGAAGATGGAGAGGACCAGGAAGCAAATGAAATGGAGACTGCAGTTGAGGAAGATTATGATGAAGATGCACCAATAGTGACTGCCGTTATTATAAATGTGGAAGATGACAACAAGGGCAAAAAATTAGTACCGGTACTGCCCAGAAGAAGAGTTTTGCAGAGGGGAGTTATTACTATAGATGATAAGAATGAGAAGTTGTCACGAAGAGGTGTTCTACAGAGTGGTATCATCACCATAGAAGATAATGATAGTGATGTTGACTATAACAAGAAGGTGCCATTAAAAGCAGGATGTATACCAAGAGTTTCTACTGTAATCATAGATGATAGTGACACTGAGAAAAGTGTTCCTCCAAGGTGTTTGCAAAAACACTTTACAACTACCATAAAAGGAAATGTTGCTGATGGCACAGAGCATTCTGAGAGTGAGTTTAAACCAGAAGTTGGTGACAATGCCAATATAAAAGAACTGTTTGCACAAAAACCTGTATTACCTATGAAAACAGTTAACCAAAAAGATTATGAGAACAAATTATTACTACAAAGAATCATGGGTAATTTAAGCTAGAAATCAACAAGTTGTAAATGTAATTAAAAGCTGATATTACTAAACTGTGTGTAACAAAGACTTTTTCATGCTCAATGTTAATTGTTTACTTTGTTTTGTGATATATAATGGCTTGGAATATAATATTTAAATACACAAATGTTATTTAAAGTTGGTATTGAAAGGAGACAATGAATTGTTTTTGTTAATACAGTATACATGTATACTTCTTGGTAATATAGATATTAATGATCTCATTTGCTGTAAAATGTTGTGTTTAATAATACATGTTTTTGAGTTGATGCTTTTGCAGTGTGCCTATACCTATCAGTACATCTTAACCCATGCAGTGCCAGCTGAAAACAGCCACATAACAGATGATTACACCAGATGATTTTTGTTGCCCAGGAAAAACTCCTTGTCAGCAGTGGGTTTATGTGGTTAAATGTTTGATACCAAAATTATATGGTGCTGGCCAGAGTGCAAATATTAAACAGACATCACAAAGTAATTAAAGTATTTATAAAATATAAATAAAGTATGCATGCCAAATTTCGAGCACTTTGTACAGTAAACATATATAGGATGTAAAAGCTTAAAATTTAAAGAATTACTCTAAATTGAACAATTTTAGTGTTTTTATGTTTAAGCCATTGCCAGCAATAGGTTTCCACAGGGAATAAAATCATCTGGAATTGGCCAGAGTAAAATCTCTTAAAGTGGCAATCTATGACTGGTACTACAGTACATAGTAAGCAGTTTGTACTTACTTATATTTGGGAAATAAGAAAGTGTATTTAATTTGAATTAAATCTTTTACACCTTTTACATCTTTTTGCAATTTGCAGAGAAATATATTTAGGGCTTCAGTCTCTAATAGAGCCTGTGTTTATAGTGTTAAGTTGTCATAAAGAGGCCTATAGGTAACACCTGCAATGGAGGGTATTTTCCCTGAACAGAAAAGGGTGGAATCAGGAATGACAACTGGTTGCAAAAAGATGAGGCTCTCGCATAAACTTTTTAGACCAGCATTTTAATCATATAACTTAACACTTACACAAATTCATTATATGTCAATATTGAAGATTTTATGAAGTAGTAGACACAGGTGGCTTAGGACCAGTTAGGTCCTAGTGGCCTTTTTCAAATGGTGGTAATTCGGCAAAACTTTAGTCAAAAAGTCAAGTTGTAGTGTTTGAGGAAGCGGTCTTTCCGTCTGAATTCTTCGTTGACAATCTTTACCAAAAATAACGGTGTTGTCTGGAAGGGTTTCGTTTGTTGTAAGTTCACAGCATGCGCCAATAACACAACCATTACCTAACACAACGTGTCGCCCAATCTTTGATTTACTTTCGAGAGTATTGTTATTTCCGATTCTTAACCCCTCGCAATAACTGCCTACCTCAAAGACATTGTTATTTCCAATTGTCATGACAGTGGCATCCGACTCATCGCCGGTGATTTGGTTTATTATACATGTCTGTTCCTCGATCAGGTTGTTGTCTCCTATTTTGATTGGTCCATTCACGGCTAAAATGCGTGCTTTTGGATGAATGACGGTTTTTGAACCAATGATTACCTCTCCTCGAATCTCTGCCTCTTGGCAAACGATAGAACCGACCCCGATTTTTGGTTTAATTTTAGAAATTGGCGATTGTGCACTGCCAGTACTTGAATGCCTCTGAGAGAACGCCATCTTTTTCGGTATTTCCCGGCACTCTTTGCCCGTTCGGTATTTAGGAACGCTTGAATAAACATCTACCGGGGGTAAATAATGTATGTAGAGTTTTTTTTAATCTACTAACCTAACGTACTTTCTAAAAATTTTAATAAAATCTCATAATTTATTCCTACACGTTGTTGGTAAAATTGACTTTTTTACTGAACTTTTTAAAATAAAATTTGGTGATGATATAATTATTTCTCAGTCCCCCCCGTATTTCTACAAAGTATTGAATTCGATTGTCATCTAGTTATTAGCGTTTGTCCCAAATTGAGACAAACAATGCACGTCCCATTTGGTTCACAAGATATAAAGCTTATCAAAAACCGTTGCTGTTTGGATTTTAAACTAATTCCTCTTTAGACGCATGTTATTTTCAGTGTTCGGTACTAGCTAGTATGAAAAATTAAAAGTATACTGTTAGTGTTATGCTCGATTGTATTTACAAATCTTCGTGTATTAACTTCGCTATAAAAAGATTGAATGACGGGCGAATTACCAGGGGTGAACTGCCGTTTCTCGAGCATAGGATTATAAAAGAACTATGCCGTTGCCAAAGAAGATTCCTAAAAACCTGGCAGCGAAAAGCTCCTGTGCCGGGAAAGTGTATGCTAACCGTTACAAAGTTGTCAAGCGACTTGGAAGTGGTAGTTTTGGGACAGTTTTTCTTGTTGAAGATCTCCGGGCGAATAATGAAAGGTATTGTTTTGAAATGTGTTTGTACTGAGTAGCCACACGCTAATCAGTGTTGTCTGTGGTAGTGTTTACGTGTTTGTACTCCGCATTAGCCAAGTAGCGGACTAAGATTATGGAATATTTACATGTAACTAGCGTCCCATTTTACGACACTAATTGGTAACAATGTTTGAAGAAAAAATGTTTTGTTTGCAGGAAAGTTTTAAAAGAAATGTCCGTCGGTGAACTGAAGGAAGATGAAACATTTGATGCGAAGCGCGAGGCTGACCTTTTGCATAAGGTACATGCTAATGAAAAATAAATGAATTACCATATACATTGTCGAACACTGGAAAATGTTTGATAACTTGTTCAGCTACCCCAGGGGGTCTTTCTATGTTAAGTCCTCAGTTTTTTGCAGGTCCCAAAATGTAATATAAACAAAGTGAAGGCTGTACAAATAGCCCACTGGATAATCTTTAGTAACGTGCCGTTTTACTTATGGTTTTATTTTGAGTCATCTATAATCATGGCGCACTGTAATTAGGAAATGTTTAATGATTTGTTTGTTAACCCAGTTAACCCAAACAAGACAAGGTGTAGGTTTAAGATTAGATCAGGAAAGTATTAGAGACAAGTGAGATGACTTATCAAAAAAGTCCTGCACAGACACACAGACAGCATTTTTACATTTACTGGAAGGCTTTCCATTGAGAAGTAAAATATCCTGGTATGAGTAAAATGTGTTAACCTGTTGATGGTGCCATAGCCAGCCATGTTTAGCCTGTCTAATGCCAGAGAAATTTACTTGTCTAGTGAAAACCTCTCCTTGTCAATAAGTTAAGTGAGTGTTTTTGGATGGATTTGCCATCTGTAGGTTAAATTCAAAAAGTAGTGAAATGAATGTGATAATCTGCAAAATAGCTGTGAGACATTTTGGTACCAACTCTTGTATAAACTGGGGAAATGGTAGAAAAACGATTGTTTTATTGTATTATTTAGCTGGAGCATCCAAATATTGTCAAATTTCATGACAGTTTCCTGGAACGTGAATCATTTTGTATTGTTACCGAGTTTTGTGAGGTACTGTTTGTTTTAGAAAATTACCAGGTTATATAGTTTTTACATGAAATGTTTAAATGTCAAAAAAAGTTCAGTCTGTTTCATATGTCCTAATACCTAATCAGTTAAGTTGATAGTAAAAGCAAATGCAGTGACTTGTGAAAGTTTGAGGGTGAAGCAGGAATATGATTGCTGAGAAAAGCCTTCAAGAACTGCCAAGATTAGTTGACATGCTTTTTTTAAGTTTTCAGTGGTGCTGCAGGATGGTTTGCTTATGTCAGCACAAAAAATACATAGTAGATAAAGGGATTTTTTGTTTTTCTTAGATAACTAATTTGCCCCTGCATGCTTGATGAACAAATTACAAAAATAGAACATCACCTTTTAAACAATGTATAAAAATTGTCTGTATAATTTAGGGAGGTGATTTGACTGATAAAATCAATGCATGGAAGAAAGCTGGAAAAAAATTTGATGAGACTTTAATTGTTGTGTGGTTAGTTCAACTTCTGCTGGCAATTCAGTTTATGCATAAAAAGTAAGTTTTTCCTTGTTTAGCACAATTTGTTTTTAATAATACTAATATTGATGTGATTTCAGCTATTTGACCCTTTCACTACCAGAGCTAGTGGTCGGTTTCGGCTGGTGTAGTAGAGAAAAGGTTAAAGAGACGAAAATGGCAGATGAGCTCCTTTAACCCTTTCACTACCAGAGCTACTCCCCTGACAAGTAAAATTGTCTGGAGTTAGACAGAGGAAAATACTAAAGTGGCCGGTTTTGGCCGGTGTAATAGAGAAAGGGTTAATAATTAAGAAGAATTGTAGTTACATGATTTTGTGTATGGATGTTTAAATTTGTGTACTAAAAACATTTCCCTGGGACTTAACAAGAAAAATTGTCTGGTGTCAGCTGGAGTGAAATACCAAAGTGCCACCTGCTATAGGGATAGAGTTAACCCATGCACTGCAGGACGGCTGCGAATGGCCACTTAACAAATTTTACTCTGGCTAATACTAGACGATTTTAATTGTCAGCAAAAAACCTCCTGCCATCAATGCATTGAACACTGGATATACATTTTCATACTACTATTTAAATTATGTTATTAGTCCCCTAGCCCCACCTGTCCTACTAGCCAACAAAAAATGATCATGATATATCAGTGAGGTCTATACATATTATATATAACTGTGGGGAGATCTTTGGATTGCTGAATGATGCTAATTTTTATAATTGTAATACGTCATTTCCAGTCTCCTTGTTCAATCTGTTGCACAGTTTAGTAGATGCGAGACCAAGCAAAAGGACTGGAAATGATGTACCACAACTATAAAAATTGGTGTCAGTTTCCAGCAGCACGAACGTCCACGAGATCTTCCAGTTATATAAATCTAGCTCACTGGTTATCTCAGATTTTGGATGTGTAGTATACCAGTAATAATTGTATGTCTAATTGAACATACAAGTATATGTGGTGCTGATTACCATTTAACAGACTTTACTTTGGCTAACACCAGACCATTTTATTTCTTAGAGGGACCCCCTGGAGGAAATAGGTTAACATTTTTGTGATATTTATTGTTTTTATGACTGTGCTCCTTCTTTTAGGAAAGTTCTGCACCGTGATTTGAAAACAAGGTAGTGGACATCAATATTTGCGATAGTGGTTTTGACTAATAACATAAGACTGTCTATGATCAACACTTCAATGTAGACTAGCCTATAAGTTTGGTACTTTGCAATGCATTGAGTTATTTATCACAAGGGGGGCTTTTATCAGTATGAAACGCAACAAAGAATACAGTACTATATCTCTGACAAATATAAATGTTGTGATCTTCAAATAGTTTAAACATGACTGTGTGTTTATTTTAAAATTACTGCATGATAATGTACATTTATTAGTATTTGCCAGTGGCACCGGCAGGATTTTTTTTTGGGGGGGTGAAGCCACCAAGATAAAATGGGTTACGCTGGTGAAGCTTGGAAAAGGCCAATCTGGTTTGGCATTTGTTTTACTTAACATTTAATATCAACTTTGGTATTACATGTACTACAAGAAGTATAGCAACTGTACTAACAAATCCTATCTTCAGGGAGCTGAATCACTAAAACGTTTAACAAGTTTCACAATCTGGAAAATATTGGGGGGTGACCACCCCCCCTTGCCGGCACCACTGGCATTTGCTGGTAATTCTTGCAACTACTTTTACTTTCTACAACAAAAGTTTTTGTTATTACTGTAACAGCAGTATTCATATCTAGTTTCAAAATTTTTTATTTAGAAATATATTTTTAAAGAAAAATGTAATAAAGATTGGTGATTTTGGTATCTCAAGGATTCTTATGGGGACATCGGATATGGCCACAACATTTACAGGAACACCATATTACATGAGTCCTGAAATTTTGAAACATGAAGGGTATAACTCTAAATCAGATATATGGTTAGTAAAAGATTATTAAAAGAGATAACTGCAATGCTGTTTCTATATGTATTCCAATTTAAGGTAAATGTTTTTACCATTGCATTGTACTGACTTAGTTCTGAAAGTTTTCTGTAACACTTTTTGCAGGGCGTTGGGTGTTGTACTTTATGAATTATGTACATTAGACAGGGCATTTGAAGGACAGGTTTGTAGACTTTATCTTCATTAAGGTTTTTGGTAGGAATTATAAATATACAGACACTCATGCACACATACATAAACAAAGGGACAGATGAAGGAGTTGACAAACAGCAAACGGATAGGTAGGCAGGCAGGCAGGCAGACAGACACCCAGACAGATACCCAGACAGACACACAGACAGACACACAGACAGACACACAGATGTTATGTGGCTGTGTAATATCACATTTTTTGTTGAATATGTAAACTTTTCTTTTTGGTAGAATCTCATGGGTGTGATGTACAAAATTTTGGAGGGAGAATCCCCTGTTTTACCTGAAAAGTACCATCCTGAACTAAGAGCTCTCTTTAAAAGGTACCGTAACAAATTACAGATTGAGTTATTTACAAGTGCAAAACTTTATGTTATAACAAGTCATATTAAATTCATTTTTTAAGTACAGCTATATAAATGCCTTCAATTTTTTGTATTTTATAGTATGTTGAATAAAACACCAGAAGAAAGACCATCTGCATCTGAGTTGCTGACCAATCCCTACATCTCAAAAAATGTAGAGGTATGGATTAAGAATTATCTTTATAAAATAACATACTGGTATGTGCTATATGCATGCTTATTGGTCAGTGCTTGTGCAGGGATCAGGTCATCTAAACACAGGAATTAGGAGCTGCAACTGGTTTTTTGGCTTTTCCTCTCACAACATTCCAAGTGTTGTACTGTATCAATACAAACATGCTAACCATCCGGTATTTCTTTAATGTTACATTGTATACATTTTATTAGTTGGTGGACATTTACTCCTAGTTAGAAGGTGTCCTGCAAAATAAACTGTGCATGCTTGCTCTATTTCTCTTACCTGCCCCCCCTTTACCCAGTACCCAATTTCCTGCTCAAAAAATTAACTGAATTTTTGTTGTGGTTTTGTAGGAGATCAAAAGTAAAATGGAACAATATAATACAACTAAATTAGATCACTCAAGAAATGATAAACAAAGGTAATAGTTATATATTGTATTTAATAAACTTTGAATTAGATTTTTTGTGAACACTTGACAACTGGAAAAAAGTATAAGTTCAGCCAGATGGCAAAAGCTGCATGCCATACTGGAGGACACACACTTCTAGAAAGTCACCTTGTTTTAATTAGATTGTCAGAATGTCTCTTACCAGTGTAATTATGATATGTGATGATCTATCTAGATTAGGGTCTGCAAAAAAGTGAACAATAAAAACCTTGTTTTTTTAATGTTATAGTAAAGTAGCTTTCGTTATATAAAATAAATAAATATATAATTATTTTAATCAGCATCTGTTCACAACATATTTTTGGCAAATCTTTGAATCTATTTCATCATCATCCATTTCAAGCCACCTGGTTTCCACAACGCTGAAGTTAAAACATGAGATCTGGTTTCTAACTTATTGCGGATTGATCAAAAATATTTTCGTACTGTATAACCCCATAGCAAATTATCCAGAAAACGCTGTATGTTTATACCGGTGTGGCATTTTTACCTTTTAGAAAATCGACACCTGAATACAATGATACTAGTTATAAAACACCTTTACAAAGACCAATGACTCCTGTGTAAGTCTCAATTTCATCCTGGGGATTTTGTTTCTCATTAACTGTTTATTAGAGAAATGCTACGTTTCTTGAAAAATGTTTTAGAGAGAAAATGAAGTTAAGAAAACGGGAAGAAGCTGATGCCAAAGCAGAAGAATTGAAGTAGGTTTATCACCTAAATTTGCTGTATTATCACGAGTCTTGCCACCCACTTTGTTCCTTCTACTACAGTAGCATTTCTAATTTTGCAGGCGATACACTGCTCAGAACTTCGCAGAACGTCGACAGCAATACTCAAACGTGAAAAAAAAACAGGTGAAAAGTATCAACAGTCTTTGAATTATTTGACTCAACTTCGCCTTCACAACTTTTTGCTGAATCACTAGTTACTTACATTACAC
>JAOBAZ010189873.1:0-10314 GCA_026546875.1 Pteroeides caledonicum | reverse complement strand
CACTCGACTTCGTCTCGTGCCGTACTTTTTAGTTCTTTACACGCTATGACATCATCTGTGATCTATTACAGTACACATGCATGGCAAAATCCAATCTATTTGTTACATAAGCCCTATACACACAGACGGTACACAAGTGTGTTCATGGATGCTCGTGGACGGTATTTGATAGGACCGTCACATCTCACCCAGTGCCAATAACAGGAACACCAGATACCGTTTTTATATGTTCCAAGTACTTATCACAATTGACAATACATTATCTCCCTACTGCAAATCTAACACAGAACTTTTTCTCGCAGATGAAAACAAGAAAGTAAATCATGAAAGTGTTGTACTTGGACATATTTGGGTATTTTGTTGGGACTATGCCTTGCTTGCAGAACAACCTGAACTACAACACAATTAATGGCAGCAAACAACTATATGTTGTTGCATGCAGACTGCAATCTTATTATCGGTTTATAATTTCTATATAATTTGACCTGTAACTGCAAATTTTAAAAATTACTTGTCATGTCTAGTTTGCAAAAGCTCGTTAGAAGCATTCATTTCTACTGGAGAAACAACTAACTTTAAAAAGTTCCACCAAACGCTAGTCTGCCAATTACTCATCAAAATTGAAGACGTCATTTTCAGAGCTTTACTTGGCTCAATGATGCTATTTAAAACTTTCCAATTAAAGGCAATGAACCTTCAAATCCCCATATAAAGCATTGAAACTAGTGAACTCAAAAAGTTACTGCTGACAACAGATCCCCACAAAATGGTCGGCAACCGTATTAAAAATGTTTTACTGTTTTTCACACTTGAGTAAAATAAACTTTATCAAGTATATGCTCCAAAAGTATTGTTAGTGATACTCTTATTGTTGGTATAAAGACTTTTAGTTCAACAGTGTTGATGTTGTTACCTGTTTTTTTTCCAGACCGCAAATCAGCCAATCAGTGTATGCTATTTGACTCCATATCATAATAAATTTTATTACTTAGGGCGCAATGACTTATGCTTTTCAATCTTAGTGTTAGTGTTATTCATTCGGAGTATTTCGATTAATAATGCTGTACGATTCAACATAGGTTCAACAATGAACTTCTCTTGAGAAGCTTTTATAAAGATTTTTCTGACAACTAAATATTCAAACCATAGCGAGTAGAGTAGATGGTCTGGAAACTCAATAAATATTGAATAAAACTCATCGATATAACTGCCTGAGTTTATTCAAGTTGGTGCACCTTTATGATCACATATCTATTGAGCATTGAGGTAAACAACCAATAAGAATGATTGTGAAAAGCACTCACATATGAGTTTGAACAATGGATATTTAGAGCGCTGTTATTGGTTGATCGGTTCAAAATGCAATTGTCACGTACGTGATGACAAAGGTGCACAAATTTTGTACAAACCGAAATAAACATAAAAGGAGTTCCATTGAATTTTTGACAAGCTTCCAGGGGCCGGTTGTTCAAAACTTGGTTAGCTTAACCTGGGTTAGTGTAAAGTTAAGAAGCAAAATCATTGAAGCCTGCTTTGTTGAATCGTTGATTCTTCACAAAACTGTTGTGAATTGGTTCAAGTGTTATGGTGTGAATTTTCAACGAAAACTGCGAATTCTAACCCACTAAACTAAAACAGTAGGTTAACGTTTAACCCTGGGTTAGCGCTAACCCACCTTTGAACAACTCAGCCCAGGCCATCTACTCTACTGACTATATGCTCAAATACATATGCGCTTAGCATGCCTATTTTTATTACCTTCACATCTTGTATTATTACCAGTCCATTTTCCACTTAATAAACACACACGGGTTTTTGTACCAATAAGTACGTAGTCCTCATTGCAGATCAAAACAATTGTTGTTCCAACTTGATATTTACCATTTGAACCTGGATTAGGGAGTCTGCTCCCACCGTTCGGCATGCCTGGGTCCAAACAAAACCTTGCTAAAAAAATAATTCTAGAGCTTAATGGCATTGATTTTAAAAAAGTTACACACGCATGTGCTTACGGCAATTACACATGGCATAAGTGATACAATTTTTATTTTTAATGTAATACAAGAATGTTATTTTTTTCTACATGTCAGACCTGGGCTGAAGGAGGTGTTATTACCTTTATCCTGGGCCGAACCATCATAAACTTGCAAACTGTTAGGACGTTTAATTCCAGTAACAACGACTGTGAAGTCCGAAGGATTGTTTCTATCTACCATCTTAATTTCACCAATCCAGTCAGTCCAGAACAATCTTTGGCAATAAATGTACAAGTATTGTTTAGTTATGAAACATCTTTAGTTTTGAATTTAATCACAATTATGAAGAAGTGAAATTGGCTTAGAAAACAAAAAAGATTTGGAATTACCACCAGTACCAATTACTTGTTTTAATGACTCCTGTGATTTTTAAGCAACAAATAATTAGAAAAAATGCGCCTCTTTGTCTACACTTATATAAAAAAATAAAATTTATAAATATAAAAAAATTAAATCCAGTTACCTGCTACCACCAATGTCTAACGCGTATGGATGGACAAGTCCAATCCTTGTCACTTTTGCTCTGCCTTTGCCCTAAAACATTATCACTATATATTTTTCTTACTGTGGCCATTACTGATTTGTTACATAACAACCAACCAACTAAACACTCTGGAAACATTGGTGGCTGTATTGGTGCAAATGTGTAGTTTGAGCAAAATCATAGTAAACTTATCCAGCAGAAGAATACGCAAAAGTATCTTCCTTGGAACTTCTGTTGAAGAGGTTAAGAACGAAAAACTCCTGCGTGTAATTGACCGATGTATAATGCATTGATTAAACCAACAGGACTACAGGGTTACAAAAGCGCTTTGTCCGCTTAATCCTTGTTCCGAATTTAACTCAACTCAGTAACACATGGTCGGATCCAGCACCAGTGCACCTAGTTTGCATAACAAAACAAGTTGGTCAAAATAAAATTTTGATTGGTTAAGCAGTGATATGCAAATCAGGTGCACTAGGGATCCGACACTGGACCCGACCATGTAACATTACTATTTTTATTCATTAAAGTGGTTTTACATAAGGTGGACATGATGTATAGAATAATCACGTGCCTACTTCATTTTAATAGCTATCTAAGCAGTTATGAACCGATATGAATATTGTACAAAACTTAAAGTTTCTGAAAGGTATAACCTATTTCAAAAATGAAGCGGTACTTTATATTTTACATCAATTCAGATGTCTGAATTTTTTGCTTGATAAATATGCACTCACATTTAAATCGCTCTTTTCAATAACTTTCGTATAAGCATCACTCCAGTAAAGTTCGGTTCCATTCAAAGCCAACCCATTTGGCCAAATCAAGCCATTGCTTATTAGAACCAGTCTGTCGCTCCCATTTGTGTTAATTCTTTCTATTTTTGCTGCATGACCCCATGATGTCCAAAACAACCGCCTTTAACACAAAATGCATTGAAAAAAAAAAGTACGTACTACTTTTTTCTCTACTAGCCTCCACGAAGCTCCTCTCCTCCCCCTGCCCACTTGCTCGCCTGCCCGACATTTGATTTATTTCTATTGATAATAACATATTGCATTACTTGTTATGGTGATCAAAGGCCAAACCTCTCGGGTTGACCAAGTTTGACACAAAGCGTATCTTACTGCTACCATTTAATGAACTACGGAAAATTACACCCAACTTTCCGTCAGTCCAATAAAGTTCGTTTGCATCTTGATCAACAATCATTCCCTCTGGTTGTAAGACTTCACTACTATAAAAATAAAAAGGTAAAATGTGGTTAGCATAAATAAAAAAGATAGAGCAATGGCTATTAGCCATTCAGAAGGCAGAAAATTTTTTAATTATTGAATAATAATTTTAATTATTAAAGGAAACTCCGCCATGCTGTAAATACGTTGCTAAACCCTTCTTTTTAAAACTTTCTGCACCAGTGACTCTTCACTGAGTAATGTGATTTTACTCTTTAAACGAAACAAAGGGCTAAACGATCAAAATCTACCATGTTACTTACTCAACAAGAACCTGTTTTTTGCTTCCGTCCAAAAATGCTCGATATATTTTTCTTTCACCTGCGTCTCCCCAATATAGATATGTATCCTTTTTGTTGTAATAAAAAGAAATAATTTCTTTACCCTGAATTGGAAGCTTTGTATACGATGCTCTTTTAGATCGATTGTAAATGTTAACTGACCATACCGAGCCTTCTGATGAATAGAGAAAAGAAGTTTCTTGTTTTTCGACTATAGAAAAGAAGAATATATATTTATTGCTTTAGTACATACCGTACAAAGTGCATACCGTAAGGTTAATCATTTATAGATTAGATTTTAGTTTAGCCTGGATCCCAGGAACAAACTAAATTCACTCTACTATAAAAAAAACTTACACCAAAATCAGCAGATCGTTCAGCCGTAATTGTACGATTTTTGCTGTAATGTAATACAAACTATAGAGACATTTTCTGGAGTCCAGGTCTCTGAAGGCGCAATTTTGGACGCAAATAGGGCCAAAGTTGCATGTTGGAAACGTTATATCAAAGCTAAACCTATAATGTCATATCTATATACACAACTCAAACAAATATATTGCTAGTGAATAACCACCGGCGGATTACATATGTTATCATAGTTACTGGAGTATATGGTTCAGAAACTCGATTAGAATTCGAAAAACGTATTATCAGTGCAGTAGCGTAGCCAGCCCGACAATTTAGTCATTCTATGCAAATACTTCCATGTTAAAGAAATGTAAAAACAATGAATTTTTAAAGAAATGAATAATGGAATAATCTAAAATTTGCATAGCATACCCAATCTTCGTGCTGGCTACGCCACTGTATCCATGTTGGGTTATGTTTATGCAAAATTGGTCACTTCAGCGTCACGTGCCTATTGTACTTTGGGATATAATTAACCAGTAACACTGCATTGGTCCATCTTACGGCTCAATGGTTAGGTTGAATTGTTCTTATTGATTGTTTGGGTAATAAGACAATACACACGTAACGCCCAAGCGACCATACATGGCCAGAAATTTTGGTTGTATGCCTGTCATGCTGTTCAGCGGAAAGACCGAGAATTTCAGTATTGAAATTAGCCTGTTATGTTACTAGTAAATAAAGACCAAAATGAGCAAACTTTACTTGCTAAAAGGAATGTGTTCTTCGAATTCGGACTTTATATTTTAGACGTATTTCGACAACTATCTCCAATACTGCATCTTGGCAAATCGCTAATCGTCAAATTTTACCAACTGTAAGATGGAAATAAAGGATCCGGCGGATTTTATTGATTATATAGTATTACGTGTATATGGAGCCTACGCTGGTAGAACCGTGACTTCAAAGGAATGGTAAGTGAAATCAGTTAATATAGCCAATTTTTAAACTAAGTTATATATATTCATTTCAGGAACACCGTTTCACTTTGGCAAATGTAAAAAAAACAAGCTGATTTTTTTTAAATTTGCCGTTTTTATTTCCATTTCTATAAGTTTGTATTGTGAGTTTGTTGGTATTCATTCGTGCATCCGCTATCGAATCGCAACGTATCGCTGGCTTAATGTCCGAAATTTCCGGCCATGACTTTGCAAAAAAACTTTGACAACATAAATAACGAGTTCTGTTTAATTTTAATAGAGTTCCCAGGCCATTAATTATGATGTAATTGAATTTGTTAAATGGATACTGACATTTTCAAATGGTTTTAGCCGTGTGAAAAATCGTTTTGCAATGGCTTTTAGCTAATCAGAAACGCGAAACGATTTTCCCACACGTGCGAAAAACGTTTCGTCCAATGACATTAGACTATTTTGTACATTGGGAAAAGTACTTGGATTTTACTCACGGAAATTGGCAAGTGTTAAGTGTTTTCCTCGCGACGCTACATTTGTTGGCTTAAACGAAATTCACGGCTTTTTTCATGTTTGAAAAACTGGTGTTTGATGTTCATAACTGCTCAAAAGACCACCGAAAGTATGACCAAATGATTGCTGTAATCAGTTCATGGGGAATGTATTATACTGAACTAGGTGACGGTTGTTGTCCTGTATTAATCTTTTTTACAGAGGTTGCTGGTTATGAAAACGATTTTTCACACGGCTAAAAACCGTTTGAAAATGTCAGTATCCGTATAATAAACAAACTTCATCATGGACTGGACAGCTGAACGGTATTTACACACTTGTTAATTTGTTTTCAAAAAACACACTTGCTCGTAAACTCGCTAGTTCGTTTTTTGAAAAAAGTTAACGCGCGCGTAAATACTGTTCAACTGTCCAGTCCATGAAGAAATCTCTATCTAAAAATTGAAATTGTCACAATGTAGAAACCACTGCACATCAGGCATGAATCAGAAGCACAATTTTGCAGCCACTTGTTAACAATAACTATACATGCCACATGGGTCATACCATGCGCGTCAATAACATGTGGCTGTTCCAATTACGTATATTACTCACATGTGGCACGTGGACATTTCGTATGGAAATTAGCTGTAGAGTGAGTTTAAAAACCCAATGAAATTTGTTGTTTAAACCTGTGAGAGGCCATGTTTATTACTTTTTTACCATTATTTTCTCGTTTAAAACAAGTGATTATTTCACCTTCATCATAGCATTTCAGTTTATCTAGCGCAAGTTTATAACCAGATGGACATGCGCAATTACTTCGTCCTGTACTATTTCTACAGGTGTGGCTACAGCCTCCATTTTTTTCTGCACAACTTGTTGGGGTGGTAGTAACTAAAGTTCAAAACAATGATGGTTTAGAAATACTGCAAAAACAATAAGAAGCAGTCATTAAGTGGGGTGCTTAAGAAAAAAGGGGATGGGTCATTTTCATGGTGGACAAAATTTGGAATGCAGAAAAAATTGCGCTCTAAGCTTGGAAGGGGATATGTTTCGGTTTCATGAATTTATTGATACTTCAGTTCACTTTCCAGTGAAAAATTATCATTTTATAGTTTACCATTTTGAAGCAGAAGCTATAGCATTTCATTTCACTATATAGTTTACCATTTAATCCAAAACAAACTTTAACTGCTTCATGTACTTGAATTGAATTATAGTTAGATTATTAGTCATAGGCACCTTAAGAGATGCCACTTCTATTCGGAATTTGTTTTGTTTTATATGACTTCTGTTTTATTTGGTAAATCAACTTTTGCTTGCAAGTTGTTTTGTAGGAATCCCACCCGATTAGGTATTGATCCATAATTCCAATATCTTTCGAAAAATAATTACAGAAAAAACGAATGACGTCAGTTTGAAATTACCTTTTGCATGAAGCGGCGTTCTCTACTTACTCACTGAAACTCTTTATATTTAAGAAAAGTTTCGTTAACAAAAAAATAAAGAGGGTTCACCTGCATATTTGAAGGCACAAACGTTTTGCATGACACACTTCGTCCACAATTGGCACGAAGGCTTACATTTAAAGTTTACACTGGGCATGATGTTTCTAACAAACAGAACAAAGTTTCCCCGAAATTTTTGCTTCCAAACCACAAACGCTCGACCTTCTCGTTCATTACAGACCAGTTGAGGTTGTCGTTGTTCACCAAGTACAGGATGGAAGGTATCATCACTGACAAGATGTCCTCCTATTTGTCTTCCTTTTTCCCACAACAGAAAATTAACATTCTTTTTTCGTAGGTAACAAGCAGCAGGATTATGAACGTTTTGTGAGGGACAAGTAATCATATTCTCAACTCGTAAATATATCCCTCCTTTGGAAAAGATTTTAGTTGAGCTGACTGTAGGTTTCCCATTAATTTCGTTATTCCAGAAAACGTTTAAACTTAAAGATAATCCAAGCATAACAATATTAAACAAATTAAATCTTTAATGAAAGCTCGTATAAACTATGCAACAACCCTATTTCAATTTTATCATATCTCTCTGTTTTTTAAAAATTTTATCTTATCTAAGCATGCACACTATTTTCGCTTTAATTTCGCCATCTTAAAGTATTCGAACTGTCAAGTTTCTGGTCCATATAGACTTGTAATTCAAAGGATAAAAGCGTCTGGCGTGACCCAGATGTTGAAGTCATATACACATTTGCATGCTTCAAGACAGAGATCTAAGATCAAACTTTGAAGTACAATATCTCAAAAACAACGAGAGATATGACAAAATAATCTAAAACTCATTAATAATTTATGAGCAAATTAACTAATCACACTGCTTTGTTTCAGTCACATGATAGTACTGGATACCTGGTAAAAAGTCCTAGGACTGGATCAAAATTTTGATCCACCCTAATTTTGTTGACCAGCTAGTGATATGTAGGTCAATTTTAAAAAGAACTCTGTAATACCAAATTGCGTAAAATCCTGTTTTTGAAGTTTAAAAAAATTCGGCATTAAAGAATTTTTTTAAAAATTGCCATAATTATGGATATTGAACTGGATAGCTCAAAAAATGATTGCTGGAAAAAGATTGAGGAGTCACCATGCATGTTTGCGAGATAATTGCAATTAAAGTGTTTTGGCGGCCATCTTGAAACGTCATTGTTGCCATAGCAGTAATTTCGTATTGTGAGCACATTTGGTAATATGTCAACTGCACTTTTAGCTTTTTGTTTTAAAGGTTTGATGTATACTTTGGTAAAAACCGTACCTGGCCACCTTAAGTGCTTGTTCTTTGGATTCTAAATTACTTTGAAAATGTTGTGTGTGGCGACGAAACGTCACTAAACAAAACTTTATAAAAGAATCTTTGTCACTGGTTTTCGATGTCTTTAATCTTGAGAGTTTTAAGCTGGGTTTTTACCCAGAAATTATGATTTAAAATGGCGGACGACGTGTTATTATGATGAAAACATCATATGATTAAACAAGATATGAATCAACTGTAAAAGGCTATTATATACCGTTTCGAAGGATTTTTCCATCAAGACAACAACATTTTTTGCTAATACGTAATTGTTTTCTACTTACCAACGAGGTTTATCGCTAAAATAACCTGTAATACCCGCAGATTTTGCGTTGGTGAACCCAACCAAATGTGTCAAGTCAGTTGAATAATGTGTCTGTAACCACGTTCCTTCATAGGTACTCTTAACTGCAAGAATGACGTATGGATACGACTTTGTTTGACTTCGTTTAGCAGAGGGAATTCTGGTCAACCAATCGGTTACGTTGACTTGAAATATAAAGATAACTTGTTTTGCTTTGGTATCCATGAATAAATTCACATCAAAGACCTCCCCTGCATACATAGCTTGACCAAAAATTAAACTGCCGTTGCTTGTTATGAAAATAGAATAGGCTGTTTTCGGAGAAACGTCAACAAAAACAGATATAACAAATCCACCTACCATAGTAAAATACAAAAAATGAATTAATTACGTCAAGCATTGAACAAACTTGTATAGCAATTCCGTGTTTGTTGCTAGAATGATTTTGTTCTTCAGACATATCACGTAAACACCCATTTTGCCTTTTGCCTTTGGTACAGTCTAACTGCGTGACAGACCCGGTATCTGCCCTACAATCATTAGCATGGTTAACCATTTTTTAGACTTGTAGTATATTAGCGTTTTTGGAACTTTTAAATTGGTTTGAATTGAACTTTTAAATTGGTTTGTATTGCTAGATCGGTTACCTTGAAAATGAACTTCAAAAATAAGATTTAATAAAAATGTTATTTATCCCGCTCATTGATTCTTAAACATTTAGATAAGTTGCGGGATGATTTTTCCACTTTAAACTATCAAGATAAGCGTTGTCGACCATATTCCTAACAAAAAAATTGACAAAGCATTGAACTATTTACACGATACTTAAGCAGATTGTCACTTTAATATGATCTTCACGCAGGACATAAGTTAAATGAATATTTCTTTCATCCCTTTCGAAGTGCACTGTCAGACATGAGAACTGGTGATTAGCAGTTCCCATCAGGAAAACTTTCTTGTAGCAATTGTATCCTTTTGTGTTTTTTTGCAGTAGATTATCAAAAAACCATGCAGACAATAAAAAAGTTAGTGTTGGTGGCATTTTAAAACAGCCATGCCCTTGTGCTAAAGGCTCATTTGTGATCCTTTGGATGCTATAGTAAGATGTTATTTAAAAATAAACTGGCAAGGCGATGTCATTTTTACGATGTTTTTTCGTTCTCAACACATTCACAGGAAACAAATCACTTAAAACTGTCGCCCTTACTTTCTGTTCATTAATTGCATTTTGTCAAAATCTGCCACAAGACAATGGCCAGTTGTAAAAACTGAAGAGAACATGAGGTAGCTGTGAGAATCCGTTGGTTTGTACGAGACTGACGTTTTTAAAGAATCACCATTAATAG